>BCLF01000133.1:37979-57218 GCA_001602275.1 Zoysia japonica
GGGTGGGCTGTGCCGGCTGCCGAGAGATTCGCTCGCTGCCTTGTTTTTTGAACTCCATTCACTACAAGAAAATATTTTTTAGTCACCAAAGTATTTGGTCACTATATGTGTAATATTAATCACTATAACTATTTTATCACTAAAAATTTTGATCGTATTTTAGTCACTAAAACTTGTCACTATATGTATATAGTAACCAACAATTAGACATGTTAGTCACTAAAATTAAATAGCAACTAGGAAACCTTTGGTAACTAAATGAATTTATCAACCAATGAACATGTACCTTAGTCACTAAAAATGTATATCTACAATAAAAACTAAATATTGGTCACTATTTGTTAGTAATTTTTAGTAACTAAATTACTTGGTCACTAAAACTTGGTGACAAAAGATTTATTTTCTTGTAGTGATTGGGTGAGCAGAGGTGGATGAGAGGCGAGGATAAAATGGAGGATGGTATCCGGTGGAAGATGAAGGGGGAGGGGAAAAAGAAGTTAAATGTAGAGATGTCAAATGAACGGTCAGGATCAATAGAAGCCTCATGATCGAATGGTGTAAACAAAAAAGATTGCGTGGCTCGATGAGGATTCAGATTTGATAGTTAGTGAGTAGTACAAATATAGATATTATAGATGTGGCTAGATGATTCATTTGCTTGATCTGCCCCCACACGCAAAGGTGACGATGCAGCTTCGGACTGTAATGTCTTTCATTTGCTTGATCTGCCCCCACACGCAAAGGTGACGATGTAGCTTCGGACTGTAATGTCTAATTTTTCTCCCAAGTAATGAATTTGTTAGACCCAAAATAGCCCTTGTGTTTTATTGACCATAGTTTCTTTTGATGAAGGTCCCGTTCGGCGGCTGCTACCATCCCTTTCTCTCGTCGGTAGCCACAATAAAATGCTGCTCGACGGCTGCTACAGCATCTCATCCGAACACGCTAGAAGATATATATGCTTATATGAGTTGACTTCAGTTACTCTAAAGAAGTTCTGATCTGTATAGTAAAACAAATGGACGAGAATCTGATGAACGAGGCTCATGAGCATTTCCTCCCGTTCCTGCCTTGTCCACTTCTGTCTCTTTACCTACTGCTATACTCTATCCGTTCTTAAATTGATATCGCTGTTAACTTTTAACATCAACTTTAACTTTTCGTCTTATTGAAAAAAACTGTTCAAATTTGTAATTTTAAGTTGTGATTCAAATAACACTATTGATAATCAAATTATTAAATATATGATATTTATCAAATTTTTTTGAATAAGATGAATAGTCAAAGTTGATATTAAAAGTCAACGACGATATCAATTTAAAAACAGAGGAAGTATGTTCTGTTTCCAAACCTAACACACGGGAGTTCCTACCTATTCTCTGTTTTTTTAAAATTACTTTCTTACTGAAACCTGCATCATATATCTTTTTTTTTATCATGGTTATTCATGACAGAGTGAGCATATTATATGCTGTTAGGTTCCAAAGCAAAATTTTCAATGGAATTCTATACAAATTTAAAAAGAATTAATTCAACTTCATAGAAAAAATATATGATTTAGAATTTGTTCCCACAATCAAAGAGGACCTTGGTATGTGATGATTGATGATAGGATGCAACCATTGAATTGAAACGAATGTATCGTAACTGAAGATTCTCTTTAAGGATTGACTAGAATATAATATCAAAGGGACAATTGCGACCTAAGTTGAGAAACTAAATTCACAGGTGGCTATGTTTTTTAAATCTTTGCGCACATGACCCTTTTTTTTAAAATGAAGCTGCCACCATTTGACCCTAATTTGTAACACAATTAGCAATAGTTTTTTGTGATCTAAAAAAGAAAAATCAATAGATAGTAGATGATTTTTGGAACGCATCAATGTACCATTGATGTTTACCTAACCCCTAGCACGGCGGTGGCGGCGTGCATGCAATGGATTTTCTACTAAAATTTTTCTATATGCTACTTTTTTTATATTCACAAAACAGGATCATTCATGCAAAAGTAGCATCAATAGTGTATAGGTACATGCTCTCTCCGTTTTCAAATTGTTGTTGCCGTTGACTTCTAACATCAACTTTGATCATTCGTCTTATTCACAAAATTAATTCAAATACGTAAAATTATAAGTTGTGATTCAAATAACTTTAATGATAAAATAAATTATAACAAAATATATAATATTCATCAAACTTTTTTGAATAAGATGAATAGTCAATGTTGATGTTAAAAGTCAACGACGACAACAATTTAAGAACGAAGGGAGGGAGTAGGACTTAACAACATCGAGTGCTTATAATGAAGTAGGTTCAATCTCATCGTCATTTTGAAAAACATAGCTCAAATGCATAAACCCCAAATAATACGATTAAATGTGCTATTAGCTTCTTGACTTAACCAGTTTCATAATTGGCCCAACATCAAAATACTTGCTGGAGATGCACTTCTAAGCTTTCATGCGTAGGTATGGACTTTTCAAGTCAGAACTAGCATGGCGCGAAAGCTATTTAACGGCCCAATAAACAACATCCTGAAACACATGCCAGAAACAAGCGATGACGACGCTCACCTTCACCGTGCGCCGGAAGGAGCTAGTGCTCGTTTGCCCAGTGGCGGTGACGCCCCGAGAGACCAAGTGCCTCTCTCACATCGACGAGCGTTTCTTTCCCAGGTACGTGCCGGCCATCTTCTTGTACCGTGGCAGCGGGTTGCAGGCTGGCGACGACCGCGACCCGGTGGCCGTCATCCGCCGCGCGCTCGGCGAGGCACTGGTGCCATACTACCCTCTCGCTGGGCGGTTGAAGGTGGTGGAGGAGCGCAAGCTGGTGGTGAACTGCACCGGAGAAGGGGTGTTGTTTGTAGAGGCTGACGCCGACGTGCAGCTGGCGGAGCTAGAGGCGGCGGGGTTAAAGCCTCCGTTCCTGTTCTTGGACAAGCTGTTGCCCGATTTCGAAGGCTCCAGCGACGTGGTCAACCGCCCCTTTCTTATTGTCCAGGTATACATTACATGCCAGCAAACTGAGGGGCGTTATCTTATCAACGGTTACACCGGCTCTAAGAAATATGGTGTGATGCGTGAATCCCAGGTTACCCGTCTCCTTTGCAGCGGCTTCGTCCTCGCGTTCCGCTGCAGCCACACCATCTGCGACGCCACAGGCATGGCCCAGTTCATGTCCGCGGTCGCCGAGCTCGCCCGCGGTCTCCCCTCACCGACCATCACACCGGCTTGGTCCCGCGAGCTCCTGCAAGCGCACAGTTCAACCAAATCACAGGCGGATGAGCATGACGACTTGGCGATACCGCCGCCGCTGCGGTGCGGAGACAAGGTGACGCGAACTTTCACCTTTTTCCCGCATGAGATTGCTAGGATCAAAAGACACCTTCCTCCGCACCTTCGTAAAGCAGCCACGTCCTTCGAGGTGCTCATGGCGGTCCTCTGGCGAGCCCGCACCGCAGCGCTCGAGCTCTCACCGGACGAGGAAGTGAGCCTTTTGTTCTACAACAACCTCAGAGGTGTGCGCGATCTAGGACTTCCTTCCGGTTACTACGGCAACGCAGTCATCATCACAGCGGTGGCGACCCCTGCAGGGGAGCTTCTGGCCCATTCGCTAGGTGACACAGTGAAGCAGGTGCAGGAGACCAAGGCTGCTGTGAACGCCGAGTTCGTGCGATCCACAACTGATCCTCTTATGTTACACAGGTGGACAGATTTGAGAACACCGAACGCATTTCGCGTGACTGACATCCGGCTCACCCTGCTCTACAGCCTGGACTTTGGGTGGGGTGAGCCGGTGTACGGTGGCCGCACGGACACGCCGTACGAGATGAGCTCACTCCATGCTGTAAGGAATGGTGATGGGGAGAATGCTGTGGCCGTGCCAATTGTGCTGCCGTCGCCAGCCATGGACCGGTTCGCGTGGGAGGTGGAGAAGCTGCTAACGGCCTCGCTGCCTGCACTCCCGAGGGCATCACCAGCGACCAAAGCGAGACTTTGAAATTAAATTATGAATCGATCTCTGATTTCGTGCACAGTTTGCATATTTCAGATTTGTCATTTCTCATGACTTTCAGGACTACTACCCTGGATGTCTTGATACCCTGGATGTCTTGACTCTTGTAATCTTGCTTATGATAAATCCTGCCATAATGGTTATCTTTGCTTGAGAAATTTAGTCTTCTAGTGTAGGGATGATAACCGGCAGAAAAACGCCTAAATTGTTTATGCTTTCATTTTTTTTAATCGGACAGAAACGAAAATGGTAAAGTTAGGTCAGCATACGGGATTAGGATAATTGGAAATAAAAAAAGAAAAAAATACGAACACAAATATATGAGTAATGATCAAAAAATTGATAATTCAATTATAAAAAAATATCAATGTCATGTGTCCATATGTATATAGGACTACGCATTGATAAATAATAGGGATAAGTCTAGATAACTCCTCAACTACGAGGCTGGGTGCACTTCACCCCCAACCTTTAAAACCGAATATTTAACTCTCCGAAGTATTGAAAACCATCTAAATAACCCTTTAAGCTGTTTTAGAGTTGGTTTTACTATTTGTGAACCCACATGTCAGTTTAAAATAAGTCTATTTCACTCTCTAGCTTACTTCACGCTTTAAACTTTAAAAATTGGACTTTTAACCCCCTTAAAGTATTAAAAATTGTCTAGATAACACATGTGTTATTTAAACAGTTTGCAATATTGTATAGAGTTAAAAGTCTGATTTTAAAGTTTAAAAGGTGAAATAGACCACCATTGATGGTTGAGGAGTAAAATATACTTATTTCAAATTGACATATGAGCCTATGAACAGGAGTGAAATGCACTCACTCTCATAGTTGAAGGGATTATCTAGACTTATCTCTAAATAATAACATAGGCATTAGTAATTGGTTCATAAAACAATTGACTCACATGCGACTAATTAAATATAACACAATGCTTGTGTGTGCTTCCAACTTGTTAATATTCAAGTTGCTGGCAATAAATTAAATCATACTCCGTATATTATTAAGTCTCTACTCTCCTAAAATTACCAGTTGGTGAGATTCATGTGTCCACCAAGTGCAAAGGGTAACTGTTCGATTTGCATCCAATGGTAGGGGCGTCATCTCCCACAAATCCTTGTATTTTCTCATGTCGGCCAGATGGCTTATCTTGGCGCGCTAACATGGGACAAGCAGTCTTTATGCGTCCTTCAAGCGTACTCTTTTGGTGATAGCAATTAGTGGCTCTGCGTTTTTAGTGATTTACTCCGTAATTGGGTTCGTGTTGTCACTTCTGAGTTTTTCTGGAGTCCATTTTTACAGAGCTATATAAGAGAAATAGAGTAATAATGTTTGTTAGGACAAAATCACCTATTAATGCCAAAAGCACTAGAGTGAAGAATTATGAACTCTTCATACCATCAAGAAAGGATGTTATTGCAGATGTATTTTGTTGCAGTAGAAATACAAAGTGTTAAATATGCTACGGGAAGGACGCAGGAGGCTAGCGCTGGGTGGCTACAAAGTTTGCTGGACTGGCAAGAGCTTGGATGGATTTTATAGTACGAGGATGTTATCGTCTAATTTGACTGAGTTCTTGCATCCTTCAACAGATCTACTGCTCTGTTAAGACTTTTACTGGATGTTAAGACTTTTACTGCTCTGTTAAGATTTTATTGCTGATCAGAAATGATGGGCAGGATCTTTTTTTTTTTATTTCGGAAAGAATGCATGTAGACTGTTGGAGCTCAGAAAGGGCGAAAAAAGCATGTAAACTGTTATAATTCAAAAAGAGCGAAAGAACGCATGTAAACTGTTATAGCTCAGAAACAGTAAACGAATGCATATGATGCACTGCTTTTGGTTCAAGACTTTAACATTTTATAGATCACCATATAAATGGTTCCATCTACAGAAATGAAAAAAAAAAATCAAAGTGAAACTTTGTCAGTTTGTTGCTCGCATTATAAACTGTTAGGTCTGAAAGTTGACAGTTTTCTCTTTTCTGTATATCATGGAGTTTGTGGTTTCCCACACTAGAGAGGAAAATCATTTAGTTTTGACATTTACGGTGCATTGTCCTTAGAGATTCATTTGGGAAATGTATTTTGCACGCCTTCTTTTTTTTTTTAACGTCAAGGGGGGTGCATGGGGGGGGGGGGGGCATTTCCCCACCTCATTCCATTAAAATGGATAAATGGAGTAGCCACAGTTCGTTTACATGGTACAGGCTCAGGTGCGTAATGGAGGAAAGAGCAAGTAATACACGAGTTCAGCGACATATATGCATGTATGCAACATGCAGCATAATGGCCTTTTTTTTTTTCTTTTGTTGTTTTGGTTATCAAAAGATAGGTGTGGTGGGCTACTCGCTAAAATCTGTGTAGTTTTTTTTTATCCAAGGAAAAATGACAAAGATGTACGATTCATTATGACTCTTAGGAATTTAGGATGCAAGGATAACCAATCCATATTTTTTCCATACATGTATGCTGGATGCGCACTTTTGATATTATGGTCGGAAGTGGCATTTATAATTGAACTAAAATAAGCATCGTTGTGTTTGGCAGACCTATGATTTTACGGATGGGTATGCCACTAAGAAATTTTTATATGCAATTCGGTATAACCATCTACCAATTCATTAAGCAATTGTAAAAATTGCAACATAATTCGGTATATAGGCACTAAAAATCACGATAAATCAGTGATACAAAGCACACTAGTTATGTTAGATTATCTCTAATTAGTGATCTGGCCTCCCTCTTCCTGATACTCAAACATATTATATCAGTTTTTTTCCTATAAATATTAATCATGTGATCTTAAACTCCATTGTAAGATTACATTACTAAGAAAAAAAAATTGTCGATGACCTCGTCGATCTCGACCTTGCCGACCTGATTCATGAATATTGGACGCCAACTACGGTGATGACATAAACAGCTGCTGAACCGCAGGCCACAAATTTGAGGCCCTGATCTCTGGCACTGAATCGACTCTTTCCTCGCTACCGGAAAACGAAAGCAAAGCCTATAAAATACTCGGTAAAATATTTGTCGAGTGTCACTCACGGCAAATTTTATTCGGCTTAGCTTGTGACGACAAACAACTGTTTGCCGAGTGCTTTTTGTCGTGCACTCGGCAAACCCTTTGCCGAGTGCCTTATCGACACTCGGCAAAAACAACCACTCGGCAAAAATTGAACAAGAAAAAGCACGAAAAAAAATCAAAAAAAATTTTTTACTCGGGAGAGGGTTCCACATTTTTCGCACTAACCGGTCGCTGCAATTTTTGCAAATCAGCCGGTCGCCGGTTTTCGGATTCGAACCCGTCACCTCTCTCGCACGCGCGCTCGTCTCTAACCACTTCACCACACTGTCAGTTGTGTTTAGATTCTATTTTAGTTCCACACATATTATACAAAACTGAATGTAAATTGCTTGTTTGAGGCCTTAAACAAATTCAAATCAAAAAGTCGTCAACTACAAAGTTTTATAACTTTTTGAGATATACAACTTTCATTTTGGTAGTTTATCCATCCGAGGTCGTTTACAAAATTTGAATTTCAAATTTAAAAAATTCAAACGTAGTTTTCGATTAGAAGATGATTTCAAATCAAAAAGTTGTCAACTACAAAGTTTCATAATTTTTCAAGATCTACAACTTTCATTTTAGCTGTTTCTCCGTCCGAGGTCGTTTGAAAATTTCAAATTTTGAACTTGTAGGTTTGCCTGAGTGTTTTTTTTGCACTGGCAAAACAGTGATTTGCGAGTGTTTTTTTTTTTACACTCGGCAAATAAGAAACACTCGATTTTTCAAAAGATATTTAGAGCAGCAAATTAATTCAAATTAAAAAGTGTTCAATTACAAAGTTGTATAACTTTTTAATATCTACAACTTTTATTTTGATCATTTGTTCATCCGACATAGTGATAGTAAAATTATTCATAAATCTTATATACATTTCTTATAGTTTTATGAAACTATACGAGATATGTAGATTTTGCGAACAACGTTACTATCGCTTTGTCGAATGAAAAAATGATCAAAATAAAAGTTGTAGATCTTAAAAAGTTATACAACATTGTAGTTAAAAATATGCAAATTTGCCGAGTGCAAAAAAAAACACTCGACAAACATGCAAATTTGCCGAGTGCAAAACCAAAAACACTCGGCAAATATCTTGTTTGCCGAGTGTAACAAGTGTTTTTATTTTACCGAGTGTTTTTCACTTAGCTCTTGGTAAAAAATTATTTGCCGAGTATCTGAAAGATTACACTCGGCAAATATCCGGTTTCGGCAGTGCCTCCTCGTGGCGCTCTGGTGAAAGAATCGTACTCTCTCCATTCTTTTTTTAACGTCGTTTCTGACAGCTTTGACAGGATTAAGGAAGTGGCAAATTGGCCGCTCTACACTTTCATCATTATTTCGCTCAGCCGCACGCCCATTGCCAAACCACATCGCTGCGCCTCGATCCATCGCTGCGTGTCGTGCCACCGGATTGCCTCCTCATGTCACCGCAGAGCTACTCCGGCTCCTTGTGCATCAGTCCTGCCAATCCTCATTAGATCCAAAAAAAAAAACAACTCAGATATGGCAGCACCGCAGCTGCTGGCAGAATACGGAGAGAACGAGAATGAGGATGACAAACGTCATAGAACTTCGTGGATCTCGATAGCATTTTCCACGCTGCGAAAGTCATGGCTACGAGGATGGTGAGGAGAAGAACGACACTGACCTTCAATGAACCGAGTAACCATTCCTTGGGAGGAGTGGCCTCCAAGAGCAATTCAAAGGCCCTACTATAACATTTCATCAAACAGGTGGCGAGCCTTACTGGCATGGGTGGCAAACCAGCACGGGATGGTTGCCCACGGCTGGGTCTTAGCTGGCTGGAACATGTTCTTTGGAAGGGAGATGCGAGCATCTGGCGTTCGACGTCGATCCCGTGGCAGAAACGCTCGAGAGCTCCGTCGCTGTGGTTGATGATGTATCCTGCTCGGCTCAGTAGCGGACCCAGCCCACGGTTGAGACTCGGACCACAACTTTAAAATATCTGTGCAAATATTTTGATTTATAAAAAATTCTCTAATTTCTCCTTTGAAAATGGGCCAGCAACTCAGGCCACGGCCTGTGTGGCCCGAGTGCCAGGTCCGCCACTGGCTCGGCTACTCCTGCTCCAAGGTGAACTTGGTCCAGTCCTGCTTCCGCCCCGTGCTGCAGCGTGCGGGTGCGGAGGTGGCGCCGACGTGGACGAGAGGAATGCCTGCAACACGGCAATGCCGAATGGTGGGTTGGCTGTGATGGTGGGCGGCATTGAACTAAGACGACGACAAAAAGAAAACAGAGGAAGTAGCAATTATCGCATGTTTCGACTCCGGTTCTGTAACTAGTACTGTATAATTTTTTTTAAGAAAAAACTGGCCACTTAAAAGAATTAGATCAATTCACAGGTTACACGTACAGCTTCCTCCACTGGATTAGTCGCAATGCCCGGGCATGTAACGAGTATAATTTTTTTTAAAAAAAACAAACTGGCCCTTAAAAGAATTAGATCAATTCACAGGTTACATGTACTTCCTCGAGGGAATATGATTAATATTGTTCTCCCACAATCAAAGGGGGCTTAGCCGCCAAGGATTGACTAGTAGAATAGAATATCAAGAATACTAATTGCCTGGAGATGCTCATGGAACTTGTAAACATGCGCGAGTGGGTACGGAGTTTTACAAGTCAAAAACTGGTGGTTCGACAGCTACTAGTATTTATACCAGCCAAAAGCACATCCTGAAACAGATGTAGTACCAGATACAGGGGAGCGCTCCTAGACGCCGGCGATGACGACGCTCACCTTCGCCGTGCGCCGGAAGGAGCCAGTGCTCATTTGCCCAGTGGCGGTGACGCCCCAAGAGACCAAGTGCCTCTCCAACATCGATGAACAGAAGCTCCTCCGCAGGCACCTGCCAGCGCTCTACTTGTACCGCGGCGGCGGCGGCGGCGTGCAGGCCGGCGATGACCGCGACCCGGTGACCATCATCCGCCGCGCGCTCGGTAAGGCGTTGGTGCCGTACTACCCACTCGCCGGGCGGCTGAAGGAGGTGGAGGAGCGCAAGTTGGTGGTGAACTGCACCGGCGAGGGGGTGTTGTTCGTAGAGGCTGACGCTGACGTGCGGCTGGCGGAGTTGGAGGCGGCGGGGTTGAGATTTCCGTTCCCTTTCTTGGACAAGCTGTTGCTCGATTTCGATGGCTCCAGCGACTTGGCCAACCGCCCCTTGCTTCTTGTCCAGGTATACATGCACGATAACTTAACGGCATTATCACATCAACTGTTATACCGGCGCTAAGCATGCAATATGGTATCATGCGCGAACCCAACAGGTTACCCGTCTGCTTTGCAGCGGCTTCGTCCTCGCGTTCCGCTTCAGCCACGCCATCAGCGACGCTGCAGGCATGGCCCAGTTCATGTCCGCAGTTGCCGAGCTCGCCCGCGGTCTCCCCACACCGACCATCACACCGTCTTGGTCCCGTGAGCTCCTGCAGGCGCGCAGTTCTCCCAAGCCACTGGCGGCTAAGCACGAAACCTTGGCGATACCACCGCCGCCGCAGTCCGGAGACAAGGTGACACGGACTTTCACCTTTAGCCCACATGACATTGCTAGGATCAAAAGGCGCTTTCCACCACACGTCCGTAAAATGGCTACGACCTTCGAGACGCTCATGGCGGTCCTTTGGCGCGCCCGCACTGCAGCGCTCGAGCTCCTGCCGGACGAGGAGGTGAGTTTGTTGTTCTTGTATAACGTCAGGGGCGTGCACGACCTAGAACTTCCTTCCGGTTACTACGGCAATGCATTCGTCGTCTCGGCGGTGGTGACCACAGCAGGGGAGCTTCTGTCCCGTTCGTTAGGTGATGCGGTGAAGCAGGTGCAAAAGGCCAAGGCTGCCGTGACCGCCGAGTTCTTGCGATCCACAACCGACCCTCTCATGATAAGCAGGTGGACAGATTTGAGAACGTCGAACGCATTTCGCGTGACTGACATACGACTCACCGCGCTCTACAGCCTGGACTTTGGGTGGGGCGAGCCTGTGTACGGCGGTCGCATGGACATGTCGTACGAGGTGAGCCCACTCCACGCCGTCAAGAATGGTGGTGGGGCTGTGGCGGTGCCGATCGTGCTGCCATCGCCAGCAATGGATCGGTTCGTGTCGGAAGTGGAGAAGTTGTTAGCCGCCTCGCCACCTGCATTCCCGAGGGCATCGCCATTGCCCAAAGCGAGACTTTGAAATCGAATTATGAATCTATCTCCTCCAATTTCATGCATTGTTGGAAAAATTTCAAGATTTGTCGTTTCTCACGACTTCTAGGACCACGACCCTGGATGTCTTGTCATCTTGCATGTAATAATGTTTATTTTTGCTTGAGAAATAATTGTTCCAGTTCCTTATTAATACTTCCTCTGTTCCAAAATATTAGCATTTCTAGGTTTAGTAAAAGTAAAATTTTTATCATATAAAAATTATATTTTTTGGATTCATTATTAAATAAATTTTTATAAAAATTATATTTTTATATTAAAATTATGTAATTTTTTAGATATTATTGGTAGCAGAAGTTAAAAGATTTTGATTTTATTCAAACATAAAAATGCTTATATTTTTGAACGGATGTATTATTAGTTATTTCTTACCACGATCTTGGCATGGTCTTTCTTCCTGGTTCCTGCGACAGTGAATGAAGCCCATGCATAGGATAGCTTGCCCGCCTCCGGTCTCCCTCACCGGTTGGCCTTGAGATACTCATTCCGAGAGAACATTTCTATCAGGGACGACCCTGAAGCTAGGCAAGCAGATGCAGATGGATATATACTTCGCTAAAAATCTATGCCAACTGTGGTCTTACATCCTTGGATGATCCAGTGAAACGCATGCACTTCCACAAGTCTTCTGTTGAATATACATTTCAGAATGGAGAGAGATGAGAACCCGACAGGCATCTAAGCCTCTACGGTGGCAGCTCGTTGGAGCATTGATCGGAAAATTGACTGTGCATGGTAATCAGCATGATTATGACTATAGTATCCATGGCGCGATTACATGAAGGATATTGTCAGCATGATTCCTGAGTACCAAGATGATGAGTCTGGTACTCGAGGTGGCAATATCTGTCATGAAATCGTGCCATGGTTACGCAAACGTGTTCAAAGAACAAGGAGTGATGAAAGCGATCATGAGGTGAAGAGGGCCATGAAGTTAGAGAAGGCAATAGACGGAGCCGAGAAATGCAATTTGTCTAGTGGAGAACACCGGTCGGACTTGGTGGTCGATCAGTGGAAAAATGGAATTAATCCTGTTTGATCTAAAAATCGCTCTTATTTTGTCGTCTTTTATGTAATTTATATGCACCCTATTATATTTTGGATTGTTGTTCAAGCATTTTTTACTCTTGTTTGTAGCAATCCAACTCTACGGATCGGTGCTATAAAAAAACTACACATCGGATCAAATGTCTATTTATTTTTGACTTCATATATAATACGGATTAATTTACTTTGTAAAAGTATAAATTCTAATTTACTCCTTTCATGTATAACCAAAGTGCAAATAAACTATTTTTTGTTCATTTTACCCTTTAATATAATGTGTCTTTTTCTTTCCATACACATAGGTAATTTTAAGAGATGATAGAGCACATCATAATATATGTTAGAAAAATGTGTTATGAATTTTTTTTTATCATTTTTCATATAATTTGTATTCTAAGGATTAATTTACTATTAAATGCTCCTCCATACAAATAATAATAATAAATTATAATGTATTAGAAGGTAAATTGAACTAAAACATATTTTTGAGATAAATTAAAAAATAGTTTATAAAATTATCTTGATTTGACTATACTTAAAGGGAGTAAATTATACTTTGTAAAATGGCATGTGGGCTAAGACTTTTGTCAGCTCTAGTCACAATTCACAAATCAAAACACTTCAAAATATTTTGTCAGCAACCTAAACAATGGCTCTGAATCGATCATCTTTCTTAGTGGAAAGGGTCTGCCTATCTGAAGGCACTTTTGGCAGAGCTCTAGTTTTTTATTCTTAGTCAGAATTAAAGGATTTCTGCCAAACTTTGTTTTTTAAAATAAGTGATTTTTATTTAATTTTGTGAAGTGATTCTCTTAAATGAACTAAGGGGCTGTGAGCCGAAAAAGTAGCTTCTCCTGATATTGGGAAAGATTCTCTATCTTATTTTAAGAGTTTATCTTAAAAAATCAAAGAAAATCTCTTTCAACCACAGAATCACTTCACAAAAAATTGTGAAAAATCAGGATTGTATCCAAACAATCAGAAGCCCAAAGGGACCCTGAATGTTCAGATATTGTCTACTTCTAAATGGGCTGCCTGAAATGATACTACTCCATACTCGGCCATGTACTTCGCAGGAGGTGAGGACCATGTTCAAATTCGAACACATGAGTGTATTGTTTCGAAGGGAGTTACTTCCTCAAATTTTAAATTGTTATCACCATTAATTTTAATGTCAACTTTGACTATTTGTTTTATTAAAAAAAATTAATATATCATATATGTTGCTATAATGGAAGCTGTTATCCTTCACCCAGGGCGAATGCCCGGACCTGAAGTCAGCCCAGCGCGCACCTCAACCGTCACGCTAAATTTTCGGCGTGAGACGCCCCCACCCCGACACCGCCCACCGCCGACGATCGCCACCATGGCCGGCGCCGCCTCCGAAGCCTTGTCGCCCATCCGCACCACACCCCCCACCGTCGGGTCTATCTTCCTCTATTTTTTTATGTCCGGTGGCAGAGAAGATGAGATTTGAGGATACAAATCAGATTCTCCGATGACGATGACAACGGCAGCTGCACCGTGAGCTCGCTGGAACCCTAGAAATTACAAAATGCAATGACATGATCCGCACTGATGAAAAAAAATACTGAAGAAACCGAAAAAAATTACTAAAAAAAGAAAAATTACTGATGAAGTTGAGAAATTACTGAAGCGATCTTAAAAAATTACTGAAAGTAAGTTAATGAAATAAAGTTGGTCGGTTGATGGGCGCGGGTCGCAGGCGCACGCGGGAGAGACACGGGGGTGTACCGGTCGGTTTTGATCAGCTGGCTTGATTATTAGCTGGTTAATTGGGTATGGATGACGAATAACAAATGTATTGCTATAATTTGCTTTATTATTAAATTTATTTATATAGTAAGTTATAATTTTATATATTTAAATTAATTTTTTAATAAAATAAATTATTAAAATAAATATTAAAAATTAATATGGATAACAATTTAAGAACGGATGAGGTAAAGGCATGTACAACGCCCGTCGACTCGCCGTCTGTGTGATGCGTTCTTTTTTTTAAAAAAAAAACCCTGGTTGCATTGGAAATGGCCTCCCCGTCGAGCAGACCGTTGCCCGAGGCCCCGTCGACGACGAACAACGCATTGTATGATCTCAGTCTGTAGGAGGAAACACCGAGTCGATCCCGCGCGGGGTAGTTGTAGAAATGGGTCGCGCGCGTGAAAACCATCAGTCCCCAAATTGTTCCATCTTCGTCTTCCTCGCAGATCTCATTCTCAGTATGGTGGCGGAAGTGGACCACTGGCCATGGCGATACCTGCGAAGAGGTGTCCTCGGCCTCCTCGTCTCGACCCCTACACGTGCATTCAGCGTGCGACACAGCAGGCCCAGCCGCACATGCGCGTGGGGCACCAGCCCGCGGCGCATCCCGCCCCCGCGCATGCCTGGACCTCCCCTGCCTCCTGGCCTGGAGCTTCGCCCTGCCTCTTGCGGTCCGAGGAGGTGGTTCACTTCCTCTTCGCTTTATGAGTTGTCTCTTGCAGAGATTCGATCTCCTACTTAAATTATTTTGGTTCCGTCTGCTAGTAGCAATTTGTAACGACTGAGATTTTTCTTGCCTTTTAATAAGTTTTGATCTTTCGTGATCTTGCTAATCTTAAAAGATTAGCAAATACGATACCACAAGCGATCAATCAAGAAACCATAACAAAAATATTAAACAAAGAACGAGAATAGAAAATAACAAGTCAAATAAATTTATTAGAGTAAAATCCTCTAAAAAGGTCTATCGGCACGTAGACCAGAACATCTCAGAGCAGATAGATCACTATCGAGAATCTGACAAGTGCAACAACGAAAGCATCAACATGGCAGCAGTAGTGAACCTCCTCCACACAGGCTAGCTTGAGCGTAGAAACAGACTTCACGGTTCATCAGAGACGTAGTCGAAGTCAAAACTGAGAGTATACTCTGAAAACAACAAATTAGAAAGCCGTGAGTACGAATACTCAGCAAACCGCGTACTACCTATCAACAATATATGCATGCAAATCATTTCAAGGATAAAGACATAGCTCAAGTGCTAAATGCAAGTTTGAAACATTTTATTTTATTTTAAAGATGCAAGAAAGCTTTATTTCAAAATTGTCAAATTTTATTATCTTGCCCCGTAGGGATCTCCGTTATCTCGGACGGGGTTCATTTTAAATGCCGATGTAATCTCCACACTCGGCCACAGCTCAAAGGCTGAAGTCTAAAATATTTTGAAATAGGAAAGGAGGAAGAAAAACAAAATTACTCAACGAGGAGCACAACTCAGGGGTATCCTTTCAAAGTACGTGACAATGCACATCGACTAAAACTCTGCAGAGGTTATGCATCTGGACCCACGAGAAGCGTCATCGAAAACTATCGTCGTAGTCCCGATGAACACACAAGACCCGTCCACAAACTTTAACTGACGCTATCCGTTGTACAGGATAGAGATCCCAAATGCCTACGCAATCGGGTTCTAGAGCTGTGAGGAGTCTACCATTCAATCTCATGTGGGAAGTCATAGCTCTAGACCACGCTAGCCAACCTACGGGTAAACAACTAGTCTCGGCAAGCTTCAAGGTCAAGCCAACTGTCGATACAGGGTAACGTGGTGTGCATGGTTGTCAACTGAGCATACAAGGCTCGAGGACTCTGTCCTTAATCGCTGAGACAGACACTATCTCTAACCTCAATGCCAACAACAAGTCTCACGAAAAGATCCTAGCCTCAACCTTCCCGTTGTACCCGCGACAGGTACGCCCACATGGACTTCTCAAAAGTCTCCCAGCTCCTCATACTCCATCCTGCCCCCACTAAATAGTTACGTATAATTATTTGCAAAACTCACACATTTGAAGCACAGTTCAAAATCATTTAACACAAATTCTATTTTTATAGTGATAGGTGTGAGATAAAAATAAATGCGACTAAGCTTGGCTAAGCATAAAAATAAAATAATTATTTTAAAGTAATTCTAAGGCTTATATTTGTGGAACAATAAATAGGCACGGCTTAAAAATGTTGCTAGCCTATTTTAAATTAGTTGGCATACAAATTAGGGTTGCAAACAAAATATGCAGTTTAAAATACTGGGTACAAAGTGGTCAAGAAACACGGCTTGTCTGGTAACTCGGGATCAAAGTCAGGATCCGAGTCGTCGAACTGAGCGAGCTCGCGAAACTCCTCCTCTGGAACACCAGCTAAACACAGCACAAACAAAGGGTCAGACACTATGCACGCGACAATTAAAACCGGTAATTAAATTTAAATTGAAACTACTAGGCTAAACGTGGGCAAAATATTTTTTAAATAATCCTACACGACGTAACAAATTAACGGAGTAATTTTAAAAAATAATTGAGATTAAACAGAGTTCCCTGAAAATTGTAGACAATCTATGTCAGAAAAAAATTAGATTAATCGCAGAACAATTAATCGCAGATAGATTAGCAATTAATCTAACAATGAATCGGAGAGAGAAAAAGAATTTAAGAGAGAGAAATTTTTTACCAAAGATCTGGAAAAATCGGAGCCGAAATTCAGAGATCGAAGATCGAGACTTGCACTAGAGTCGAAGATCACGAACCGAAAATCACGTACCGAAAATCGGCAGAGGAAAACTGGAGACGGCGCGCAGCTGAGACGGGTCAACGGCGCGGAGAAAAGGCTGGTGGTGACGCGTGGCTGAGGCTGATGACGCGCGGTGACGGGAGACGGCAGCAGGTGACCCCGACGCGGGATCGAGCCAGTGGCCGATGCGCGGAGACGGGATCCCGGAAACCGGAGACGACGTCACGCGGTGAAGTGGATCGGGGCGTCAGGCGACGGAGGACGAGGCGGAGACAGCGTGGACGACTCGGCGCAGGACGACACGGCTCGGTGACGCGGTGCGAGGATCCAGGTGGGGCTGCGGAGACGGCGTCGCGACTTCACGCGCGGGTCCCCACGCTGGCGGCTCGGCGCAGGAAAATCGGACGGAGGCGGGAGCGCGGAAAGCGGCAGAGGCGCGGAACTCGGAGGCGGCGCGGCTACCGACGGTTGCTCTCCGCAGTTTTCGGAACAGAGAAGGAAAAATGAGGAACGAGTAAGGAGATAAGAAGGAAGGATATTTATAGGAGGATTAGCTAGGATTAAAGCTTAAAAATAATCTTAGCCTAAAATAAAAAAAAAATCCGTGGGTCTAATTATTTTAAAAAATAATTTTAGTCTCAACAAAAAAAAAATACGCGGACTAAATTATTTCGGCACCGAAACAATTTAGGAAGAAAGATTTCGAATTAGAGGGAACGAAATTCGAGACAAATAATATTTTATCGGAACAAAAATTAAGATAATTCGCTGCTTTATTTATTTGAAATTTCGGGATGTTATACAATTCTGAAGCAAGCACCTGATATTGAGATAGTTGGAAGGCAGGTTCGTCTCAATGACCAAAATAATACCCAATAATGTAAGAACATGTTTAACCTTGGGAAAACTAAAATGCTGATTCTTTTTGCAGGTTCGGCTATCACTGGACCCATTTGTCCAATTTACTTATGTTTCACTGGTTATTGGTATTGTCTACAGGCATGGCTAGTACAGCTCATGCAGATTAAGTTGGGACTTATTTGTCTGAAGTTTGGTGGTAGTGAGACACTTTTTTTTTACTGCAGAACTTGGCGATATCTAGGACTTGATTGGCAATGGCTGCTGTGTGTTCTGTTGCCCTTTTCAAATCCTTACAGCAGTGTGTTTCTTTTTACTAGAATTACAAGGCCTCCTGTGATATGTTGAAATGTCTTCTGTCAACAGCAGTTTAGCTATTCTTGTACCCGTGAAAGTGGCCTCATGCTATTGTTGGATTCTGAACTCCGAACAAATAGAGTCACGATCACTGAACCTGAATTGCTTTTTAATTAACTATGAGACTATCCAAAGTGAAGTGTGCTTGCTTGTTCTATGAAGTCACTGAAGGAGCTGAAGATCAGGCATAGAAGGGTGCGATTGAAGGTATTGGTCTCAAGAAGAGCGGCAAAAAATGAACTATACTTCCTTATACCTAGAAAATTATTGTCCAATTTGTCTATATGTGTTTTTTATTATATAATTGTAAGAACGCCACCTTAAAGGCTTCCTACGCTTGGCAAACATTGCAGTTGGATGTCTGATCGAAGATGTTTCAGCCTCTCTCCTGTTAGCTATGATACAGATGGTTTTTATATGATACTTTGCTTACATTTTGCGGTGGATGCATAAATGTTTGCATGTCAGATTTTATGATTGCGCGCTACTCCCTCTGTCGCATAAAAAAATTATTTTTTGACTTTTAGACTTAAAGTTTGACAACTAAAAATTTGTGAAAATATAATTTATTTTATTATAAATTGTTTTATCATTAAAAATATTATAAGCGTAATTTATTTGTTTTTATATTTAAAAAAAAAATTTGAATAAAGCAAATAGTCAAACGTAGTCTCTGAAGTAAAAAAAAAAATGATCTTTTTATGAAACGAAGGTAGTAGTAGTATATTTTTTTTTTTAAGAGGAATTATATTACGAAGGTAACACAGTACATCCCCGAACTGTTACATAGAACACTTTGAAAAAACTGAAAATTACATCACATAACCCCCAGCTTCCAGAGATTCTTTGGTGTCACCGGAGCATAACACCGACGCTAGGCACATCTTACCACTCATCTCGACGAACGACTCCGACGCTTGGACTTGTCGCAAGAGCCATTGTCTGGCGTCTCCTCTAGAACGAATCATTGTCGATAAACGGATATCGGCTGTCATCTCGTAAAGAAGAGAGGGGGAAAGAAAATCCATCACCGTTGAACCAGAGGCCAACGGCAGGACTCGAAATCCAAAGATGCCGATCTCCTCAACAACCTGAA
>BCLF01000133.1:58672-75986 GCA_001602275.1 Zoysia japonica
AGTCTGTAGGAGGCAACACCGAGTCGGATCCCGCGCAGGGTAGTTGTAGAAATGGGTCGCGCGCGCCAAACCATCAGTCCCCAAATTGTTCCATCTTCGTCTTCCTCGCAGATCTCATTCTCAGTATGGCGGCAGACGTGGACCCACTGGCCATGGCGATACCTGCGAAGAGGTGTCCTCGGCCTCCTCGTCTCGACCCCTACGCGCGCATTCAGCGTGCGACACAGCAGGCCCAGCCGCACATGAGCGTGGGGGGGCACCCGCCCGCGGCGCATCCAGCCCCCGCGCATGCCTGGAATTCCGTCCCCTGCCTCCTGGCCTGGAGCTCCGCCCTGCCTCTTGCGGTCCGAGGAGGTGGTTCACTTCCTATTCGCTTTATGAGTTGTCTCTTGCAGAGATTCGATCTCCTACTTAAATTATTATGGTTCCGTCTGCTAGTAGCAATTCTGAAGTAAGCACCTGATATTAAGATAGTTGGAAGGCAGGTTCGTCTCCATGACGTCCAATAATGTAAGAACATGTTTAACCTTGGTAAAACTAAAATGCTGATTCTTTTTGCAGGTTCGGCTATCACTGGACCCATTTGTCCAATTTACTTATGTTTCACTGGTTATTGGTATTGTCTAGAGGCATGGCTAGTACAGCTCATGCAGATTAAGTTGGGACTTATTTGTCTGAAGTTTGGTGGTAGTGAGACACTTTTTTTTTTACTGCAGAACTTGGCGATATCTAGGACTTGATTGGCAATGGCTGCTGTGTGTTCTGTTGCCCTTTTCAAATCCTTACAGCAGTGTGTTTCTTTTTACTAGAATTACAAGGCCTCCTGCGATATGTTGAAATGTCTTCTGTCAACAGCAGTTTAGCTATTCTTGTACGCGTGAAAGTGGCCTCATGCTATCGTTGGATTCTGAACTCCGAACAAAGAGTCACGATCACTGAACCTGAATTGCCTTTTAATTAACTATGAGACTATCCAAAGTGAAGTGCTGACTTGAATTGCTTGCTTGTTCTATGAAGTCACTGAAGGAGCTAAAGATCAGGCATAGAAGGGTGCGATTGAAGGTATTGGTCTCAAGAAGAGCGGCAAAAAATGAACTATACTTCCTTATACCTAGAAAATTATTGTCCAATTTGTCTATATGTGTTTTTTATTATATAATTGTAAGAACGCCACCTTAAAGGCTTTCTACGCTTGGCAAACATTGCAGTTGGATGTCTGATTGAAGATGTTTCAGCCTCTCTCTCCTGTTAGCTATGATACAGATGGTTTTTATATGATACTTTGCTTATTTTGCGGTGGATGCATAAATGTTTGCATGTCAGATTTTATGATTGCGCGCTACTCCCTCTGTCGCATAAGAAGACCATTTTTTTTTACTTTTCAGACTTTAAGTTAAGTTTGACAACTCGTCTTATTAAAAAAATTATAAAAATATAATTTATTTTATTGTAAATTGTTTTATTATTAAAAATACTATAATCATGATTTATTTGTTTTTATATTTAAAAAAATTGAATAAGACAAATGGTCAAACGCAATCTATGAAGTAAAAAATGATTTTTTTATGAGTCGAAGGTAGTAGTATATTTTTTTTTTTGCGAAGGGAAATTATATTACGAAGGTAACACAGTACATCCCCGAACTGTCTGAAAATTACATCACATAACCCTCAGCTTCCAGAGATTCTTTGGTGTCGCCGGAGCATAACACCGACGCCAGGCACATCCTAACTCTCATCTCGACGAACGACTCCAACGCTTGGACTTGCCGCAAGAGCCATCGTCTGGCGTCTCCTTTAGAACGAATCATTGTCGATAAACGGATATCGGCTGTCATCTCGTAAAGAAGAGAGGGGGAAAAAATCCATCACCGCTGACCTAGAGGCCAACTGCAGGACTCGAAATCCAAAGATGCCGATCTCCTCAACAACCTGGATAAACATCGCAACAGGAATGTCTAAACCATGCACCTCTTCGTACAAAAAGCTGCACCTCAGTTCTTTACCATCAGAATCACCTCCGAAGATGATGCTGAGGACAAAAATCTTCACCACACCGGCCACACATGAACTGCTACCGTCGAGGAAGAGATCCACCTCCTCATGCAAATAAATCGCCATGGGAACAAGGAGAAGCACCTAAAACCTAATACTAAGCTGAAGGACTAACCTGTACAACCTCCACCTCCAGATCCTTCTTCCCGTGCCCTCTTAGCGCCGGTGAAGACGCCAAGAGCAAGGGAACGAACTGATCGGAGACGGAACCGGAATCGCCCTTCCTCCACCTCTACTGGAGCTCTAGTGTGGAGAAAGGAGACCCTTGGGGCTGGAGCTCGGAACTAGAGTAGCAGTCGGCAGGAGCTCGAGGCTCTCCCTCTCCTCGCGGCGCAAGAAGCACGTCGGAGTAAGGGAGGCCATCGGCCCCGCCAGCAGAAGAGCCCCGACTCGCCTTTCTCCGCCTCCCTACTGTAGCTAGTTGGAGAGAGTTCGAGTGCGTCCCAGTGTCGTTCATTCCTTTTTTTTAAAGTAAATGTTAGACTTATCAATCTTCATCTTTATACCAATATGTTTTAGTGATTATGTTATCTATGCTAATTAAGATCAAATTACACATTTCAGAAATGAAGCTCCAAATAGCAACACATTGGTATACAAAATAGTATTTATAATTGATCTTAGCTCCATACAAAGCATTAAACAACTTACAGACAGTTAAACGGACACTTTATTGTATCACTGTTCTTTTAGCTGTCTGTACATCAATCCTTACAGACAACCTTCGGTCTGTGGGTTGTACATGCACTATGCAAAATGGATTAATTTTTCATAACCAAAATGCGGAATGTGTCGCCCGCGCCGCTTTAAAACGCCCCCCCTCGAAATATCTTATCTTCTCGTCTCCGCGCGCCAAGCCGCAGAACCTAGCAGGCTGCAGCCATACTCCCCCCAAAACCCCACTCACCGGAGATGCCCGGCGGCGACCTCCTCCTCCGCGTGCACGCCGGCGTCCCAGTCCTTACTGGGGCCTTCCCTAGCCGCCTCCGCGTCCCCGCGCGGTCCCGCCGCAGCTCAGCGCCTCCCCTGGCCGCCGCAAAGGTCGGCGTCGTCGGCCGGGTCAGGTCGGGCGGCTACGCGGCCGTCCAGAGGCGGCGTCGGAGTGACGCGGAGGAGGTCCGACCGTTCTCCAGGGTTGTTACAAAGAGGGACGCTGTCGACGAGGATGAGAAGGACGTGGAAGGGGAGGCTCTGGAATTGGGCGCTTCGGTGAGTGCCGATGAGGGGGACGGTGTGGATGGGTCGTACCTTAGTGACACAAGGTAATTGTGCACGCCACAGCTCAGTTCATAATATTGAAATTTGCACTGTGAAACTCACGTATTTTACGGAAAGACTCTGGTTCTCCAGTTTTTTGTTGTTTTGATTCTATTGGGGAGCTCAAAACATAGTTCCATAATGAAACGTTTTACATTTCATACCTGAACTAATTTATTTCACAGCAAGTGTTTCAGTGGTCTTTGTGAATCTAGACGTCTGGATTTTAGCTCATATTAGAGTTTACCGACCTTTTAGTATATAGTATATACCTTTCCTCCTCAGTCAGTAGGGTATATAATTTGAAATTGGAAAGCCACTGGTTTCTGCCGTTAGTGTCAGTCTGATTATTGTCAGCTACGATTGAGTTTGAAGCTTCCATGTTCGGTTCATTAACATTATGCTACTTCAGGTTCGATCAATGTGCTCTTTCTCCTTTATCACTGAAAGGCGTCAATGATGCTGGATATGAAAGGATGACTGAGGTTCAGGAGGCAACTCTGCCTGTAATCCTTCAAGGTTCGTGAAAATACACATGTTGCTTCACATTGTGATATCAATATATCGTTAAATCCAGAAGGTGATAATTCGGTATTTTGTTTGCCCTGTAGGCAAGGATGTTCTAGCAAAAGCAAAGACTGGAACAGGGAAAACTGTTGCCTTTTTGGTATTGTTTCGTTTGATGCAATTATCAGCAAGTGAACCACTGCAGTGACACCGCTTCGTAATTGCTTTCTCACAGAGTTTTCACCTTTGGTTCAGCTTCCAGCCATTGAGGTGCTTTCCACACTACCTCATCAGCGGAATCAGTTACGGCCACCCATAAATTTGTTGGTGATGTGCCCGACTAGAGAACTTGCAAACCAAGTGGCTGTTGAGGCCAGGAAGCTTCTCAAGTATCATCGCTCACTGGGCGTGCAGGTTGTAATTGGTGGCACACGATTAACTCAAGAGCAACGAAGCATGCAAGCTAACCCATGTCAGGTTGTAAGCATCAATTACATTGTATCCGCATCCAGGTGTGATGTTTTGCCCTAACATGTGGCACTCTTATGATAGATTCTTGTTGCTACACCTGGAAGGCTCAAGGATCATCTTGAGAACACACCTGGATTTTCTACCCGACTTAAAGGTGTGAAGGTTCTTGTTCTTGATGAAGCTGACCGCCTATTGGATATGGGATTCAGAAGAGATATTGAGAAAATTATAGCTTCAATTCCTAGAGAGCGACAGACACTGTTGTTTTCTGCTACTGTTCCAGAAGAGGTATACTCCTTTTTTTTTTTGCACCTTGAGGAATCTGAATATCTAATTAACTCAAGATTTATTTTTAGGTCCGTCAAATTTCTCACGTGGCAATGAAGAAGGATTATCGGTTTATCAACACTGTTAAAGAGGGTGAGGAGGACACACATTCACAGGTTTGGGTTTGTCGCTTTATAACCTCGTTAAGTTTGATCTGAAGATTATGCTTGTGTATGGAGAAACAAAAAAAGACAAATTTCATTAGGGGGTAAATTGACCCAAACTCATGTTTTGGCGGGGTAAACTAAACCAAAAAATAGCTTAGCGGGTTATTTGGACATGGGCTATACTTGAGGGGAGTAAGATGAACTTTATCCTAATTTGGAAATAGAAAGCTTGGTAGAACTCAAGTTAAATACCTTTTTTTGGTACAATAGGTGAGCCAGAAGTACATGGTTGCATCTCTAGAACATCACTTCTCTATCATATATGATGTACTAAAAAAGCATGTTGCAGAGGATGCAGATTACAAAGTAAGTGACCTTAGCATTTTATTACTTATATTTATAATGTTTCCAGTGTGTCAATTCTTCTATCATTTTGTAGGTTATTATATTCTGTACTACTGCAATGGTCACCAAACTTGTAGCTGAAGTTCTTTCCCAGCTAAAATTGGACATAAGAGAGATCCATTCCAGAAAGTCACAGTCTGCAAGAACTAAGGTCTCAGATGAATTCAGGAAGTCAAAGGGTTTGATACTAGTCAGTTCTGACGTATCTGCTCGTGGTGTTGACTATCCTGATGTCACCCTTGTAATACAGGTGTGTTGTTTCATTATCCATTTCACCATATCTTCGTGTTGGATATTGATAGGAATTATGTTAGATTGTTATCTCTAGCTTTACTTCATGAATGTCTGTTAATTGGAGCTATTGCCAGTCACCTCATCTCTGTATCACGTATACATATGAGTGAATCTATGAGATCACAAATTCTTTTCTGTTTCCTTGGAAATGAGCAGTGCAATTTACTTTCTTGTGCAGGTTGGAATTCCTGCCGATAGAGATCAGTATATACATAGACTTGGCAGAACTGGACGGAAAGGCAAAGAAGGTCAAGGACTCTTACTGCTGGCTCCTTGGGAAAAGTATTTTCTTGGCACCGTCAAGGATCTAACCATATCAGAGGCTGTGCTACCTTCAGTAGACTCAAGTTTTGAGGCAGAGGTAAGTTGTATCTTATTTTCATGTGATTAATTTGTATATATTCAATTTAGATGTGCAAGTCGTTTTTTGCTTGCTCAAGAACTCTTAATTATTCTTAATTTGATAGGTCGAAAATGCTGTCAGAAAAGTAGAGATGAAGAGCAAAGAATGTGCCTATCAAGCATGGCTAGGGTACTACAACTCAAACAAGACCATTGGTCGAGACAAGTCCAGGCTTGTTCGCCTTGCAGAAGAGTTCAGCCAAAGCATGGGTCTTGCGGTTCCTCCAGCTATACCTATGAAAATTCTCCGGAAGATGGGTCTTAATAACGTTCCTGGATTGCGTTCATCATAATACTGATGCTCCAATATCATGCAGGACTTAACGCTAAAACACAACATGGTCCCGCAATGCTTGACAGCAATGATGCGCCAACCTTGTAAGGACTACTCCCTCCGTTTTCTAATTGTTGTCGCCATTGACTCCTCGTTTCAACTTTGACCATTCGCCTTATTCAAAAAATTTAATAAATATCATATATTTGATTTATTATTAGAGCTATTTGAATTACAACGTAAAAATTTTCACATTTGGACTAATTTTTTGAATAAGATGAATGATCAAAGTTGAAATTAAAAGTCAACGACGACATCAATTTAAGAATAGAGGGAGTATATTGCTATACTTTGCTGCTGCTTATATTTCACATTGGCAGATTCGTTCAGTGAAGGTCAGAAGTTTGACATTGCCTTCATTTGCTGCCCAACACCAGGACCAAAAATCCTTGGCTCAAGCATGGCAGATGAATACACTATGAACACAAATTTTGTTTGGTCTACTATCAACAGGGTTCAGATGATCTGTATTATTCATAAAACAGTTTCCCACTAGGATTGTGATTCGTATGAAATGTATTTCCCTGGAACTGTTTGCGATAGGGTGTTTACTGTTAAGTGATGTATATTTTATATTTACTCACTATACTACAGGGCAGCAGATAGTGTAATAGAGATCTTATAGTATCATTTACCCAGATGCTAAGCTTACGTAGGAGTAATTGATGTATCTCTTCATTGCCCTGTCATTTTGTTTGTTTTAAACCTGGATTTGTCGCATTTGTACTAAAATTTATGGCAAATGCATTTTGGACATCCATTATGAGCTCGTCCATTTCATTTCTCTTTTTGGAGTTCATTTGATTAAGGTAATGAAATTTTCTGGTGTTTTCTCCTTTGGGCTCCTCTTTGAAACACATGATTTTCCTAGGAATCGTATAAGAATCTGATAGGAGTCAGTTTAATTTTATAAGAAAAACAGAGATGAATTTTTTCCCGTCATTGTAAAGCAGGCCTTAAATGATGAGGTTAAAAAGAAAGGCTTACGAATGCAGACACGATGAAAGTTGAAGGAAATATGAAACGAAGAAATACTTTTACATAGAAGAATCGATGATATAGCACAAATCTTCAAGCTCCACGTAGCATATTCATATTTTTTATTATTATGTACACAGGACAAACGCATAAAACGCGCCTGGTTCGGGAGTCGAGAGCGAAGGCCAACTCCCACCTCCCTCTATTCTCAAAAAAAAAAAAATATATATATATATCCTACCTCCCTCTCGGGCAGGCTGCGGGAGCCGGCCAGGCCCAAATGCGACTCCTGCCTGCATCCGCTGGACCTGGCTCGGGATTGGGCCGGGTCACCAATCACGCTCGAAAGGAACGGTTCTTTTCTAAGCGCCCGCCACCACACCACCCCCCCGGCGCATCTCGCGACCCCTCTTGCCCGCCCGCCGCCGCCGACGCACATCGCCCCTGACTCCCGCCTAGGTCAAGCATCGCCGACGGCGCGAGCCGTATCATGTCTACCAACGCCAACCAGAAGCGGAAGCGGAGGACTAGGGGTGCCCCGAGGCAGGGCGCCGCGTCCCCCCAGGTGGCAACCGTCGGGGCGATGTTTGCCCACGAGCAGGGCGCCGACGGGGCGCAGAGGCCCGCGCCCGCGTTCCCTCCGGCGGTCGCGGCGGCTACAGAGATGGGCGCCGAGGGTTTGGCGCCGAACGCGGGGAGGAGCGGCAACGAGGCGGTGGACGTCGACGGCTCATACCTCACGGACACACGGTAATGCCTTAGCGCCACCAATTAGGTTAGGAGTGTTGAATTTGAAATCCTTTCCGGATTGTACGAAAGACTCTCCGTTCTAGTGTTGTGAGTTTATGATTGCCGCCCTTTTACTTATCTGTGGGCACGTGGATTAAAGACGGTGAAAAAGGTGAGATGTGCTGAAAAATGAGGGAGAGAAAGCTAGAGATAGTGATGTATTGAGAATAGATAAAGATGTATTGGGAAACGAGAATGACAAATAAAATAGAAAAACTTATGAACCGTAGGATGACAAGTAATTGGGGACGGAGGAAGTAACATTTACCAATGTATTGTACGGAAGAGTTATTGCTGTTTGGGTATCGCCTGGAACTGGAGCTTATATTGTCAAGGTGTGTTAACTGTGGCTTTGTTTGTCGTCTCCTTGTTAGTGTATGTCTGATTGTTGGGAATCATCTCATCATCTTGGAACTTTGTGACTGCTATGCATTATTAGCATGTTGTTGTTCATGTCGCAGGTTTGATCAGTGTGCCATATCTCCGTTGTCACTGAAAGGCATCAAAGATGCTGGATATGAAAGGATGACCCGTGTGCAGGAGGCTACTCTGCCAATAATTCTTCAAGGTTAGCTGATATGCAATACAGAAATGCTCCAGTGGTTTAGCTCGCCCTTCTCGGTATCCCTAAAATTATTTTTGATGCTTTTTCTTTGGGATGCAGGGAAAGATGTTCTTGCAAAAGCAAAGACGGGGACAGGAAAAACAGTTGCCTTTTTGGTATTCCTTGATCTTCATCCCGACTAGTCAATTGATTGTTATAAAAGCTTATAAACTATTTCAGTGATGTCGCTACAAGATTAACCAATTTGACTGAGCTCCAATTTCTTGTTTTAGCTTCCAGCAATTGAAGTTCTCTCTGCATTACCGCATTCGTCGTCATCTATAAATTTGCTGGTGATGTCCCCGACCAGGGAGCTTGCAAACCAAGTGGCTGTTGAGGCCAGGAAGCTTCTCAAGTATCATCGCTCAGTGGGTGTGCAGGTTGTAATTGGTGGCACACGATTACATCAGGAGCAGCAGAACTTGAAAGCTAAAGCATGTCAGGTTGTGCTCATGAATTACAGTAGTGCAGAGTCTCCATATCTAGGTGCTCCTCATGCACTAATACTTTGTACTAATCAAACAGATTCTTGTTGCCACCCCTGGAAGGCTTAAGGATCATCTTGAGAACACCCCTGGTTTTTCTACCCGTATTAAAGGTGTAAAGGTTCTTGTTCTTGATGAAGCTGACCGCCTGTTGGATATGGGATTCAGAAGTGACATTGAGAGAATAATTTCCTTCATCCCTAAAGAACGACAGACGCTGCTGTTTTCTGCTACTGTTCCAGAAGAGGTATTCTCCTTTTATTATTTTGTTGAGAGATGTTACGATGCTTGGAGTAAACCACAACCCTCCATTTGATCAAATCCGACGGTTAAAAATAGGGAGGTACCTAGTCAAAGGTACCAAAAATGGTGGGCCCGGTACCAAAAATGGTGGGCCCAGTACCAATTTTTTAAAATCGGTGGTTGAAATTAATTGAAGAGGTTGAGGTACCTCCGGTACCTTTCAAGCACCGCAATATCTCTCTATTTTGTTTTGTACCTTGAGCAATCTAATAAAATGAAGATCTATTGTTAGGTCCGTCAAATTTCTCACATGGCAATGAAGAAGGATTATCAGTTCATCAACACTGTTAAAGAGGGTGAGGAGGACACACATTCACAGGTTTGGGTTTCTTGCTTTTTTGTAATTTTAAAATAGAAAGCTTGGTAGTACTCATGTTACATACCTTTTTTCGGTACAATAGGTGAGCCAGAAGTACATGGTTGCATCTCTAGAACATCACTTTTCTATCATATATGATGTACTGAAAAAGCATGTTGCAGAGGATGCAGATTACAAAGTAAGTGACCTTAGCATTTTACTAGTTATATTTATAATGTTTCCAGTGTGTCAGTTCTCCTATCATTTTGTAGGTTATTATATTCTGTACTACTGCAAAGGTCACCAAACTTGTAGCCGAAGTTCTTTCCCAGCTAAAATTGAACATAAGAGAGATCCATTCCAGAAAGTCACAGTCTGCAAGAACTAAGGTCTCAGATGAATTCAGGAAGTCAAAGGGTTTGATACTGGTCAGTTCTGATGTATCTGCTCGTGGTATTGACTATCCTGATGTCACCCTTGTAATACAGGTGTGTTGTTTCATTATCCATTTCACCATATCTTTATGTTGGATATTGATAGGAATTATGTTAGATTGTTATCCCTAGCTTTACTTCCTGAATGTCTGTTAGTTGGAGCTATTGCCAGTCGAGATCAAGAATTCTTTTCTGTTTCCTTGGAAATGAGCAGTGCAATTTATTTTCTTGTGCAGGTTGGAATTCCTGCCGATAGAGAGCAGTATATACATAGACTTGGCAGAACTGGACGGAAAGGCAAAGAAGGTCAAGGACTCTTACTGCTGGCTCCTTGGGAAAAGTATTTTCTTGGCACCGTCAAGGATCTAACTATATCAGAGGCTGTGGTACCTTCAGCAGACTCAAGTGTTGAGGCAGAGGTAAGTTGTATCTTATTCTCATGTGGTTAATTTGTATATATTCAATTTAGATGTGCAAGTCGTTTTTTGCTTGCTCAAGAACTCTTATTTCTTCTTAATTTGATAGGTCGAAAATGCTGTTAGAAAAGTAGAGATGAAGAGCAAAGAATGTGCCTATCAAGCATGGCTAGGGTACTACAACTCAAACAAGACCATTGGTCGAGACAAGTCCAGGCTTGTTCGCCTTGCAGAAGAGTTCAGCCAAAGCATGGGTCTTGCGGTTCCTCCAGCTATACCTATGAAAATTCTCCGGAAGATGGGTCTTAATAATGTTCCTGGATTGCGTTCATCATAATACAGATGCTCCAATATCAAGGACTTAACGCTAAAACACAACATGGTCACTCGTTGCTTGACAGCAATGATTCGCCAACCTTGTAAGGACTATATTGCCATATTTTGCTGCTGCTTATATTTCACATTGGCAGATTCGTTCAGTGAAGGTCAGACGTTTGACATTGCCTTCATTTGCTGCCCAACACCAGGACCAGAAATCCTTGGCTCAAGCATGGCAGATGAATACACTTTGAACACAAATTTTGTTTGGTCTACCATCAACAGGGTTCGGATGATCTGTATTATTCATACAACAGTTTCCCACTAGGATAGTGATTCGTATGAAATGTATTTCCGTTGAACCGTTCGCGATAGGGTGTTTACTGTTAAGTGATGTAGGCGTATATTTTATATTTGCTCACTGCTCCCTCTGTTTCAAAATATAATCATTTTTAAGTTTACTCAAAATCAAAAAAAATTTTACTTTGATCACTAATAATATATAATTAATAATATTTTATCATATAAAAATTATATTTTTTAATTCATCATTAAATAAATTTTCATAAAAATTATATTTTTATATTAAAAATCATGTAATTTTTTAGATATTATTGACGAAGTTAAAAATTTTAACTTTATTCAAACTTAAAAATATTTATATTTTAAAACGGATGTAGTACAGGGCAGCAGATAGTGTAATAGAGACCTTACCTTCTTATAGAGTAAGAGATGTAGTCTTATAGAGTTAGAGATGTAGGTTTTCAAATTTGTGGGTCGACACGTGACCAAAAAATCTCCTAAATGAATTAAGATTTTATCTCACCCAATACAATTTGATCACATAAGGAGACGACCCATAATTACTCATTGGATACCTATTTGCATCCCTATAGAGTTATAGTATCATTTACCCAGATGCTAAGCTTACGTAGGAGTAATTGATGTATCTCTTCATTGCCGTGTCATTCTGTTTGTGTTAAACCTGGATTTGTCGCATTTGTACTAAATTTATGGCAAATGTATTTTGGACATCCATTATGGGCTCTTCCTTTTCGTCTCTTTTTCGAGTTCATTTGATAAGGAGATGAAATTTTCTGGTGTTTCCTCGTTTAGGCCTGCCTTTGGAACACAAGATTTTCAAACGAATCTGAAAGGACCTAGATGTCGCTTAGAGCCCGGCGGAACTTCCGATTTGGCACAGTTAAAACAGACAATAATAAACATCTAAACTAGAACTTCCTGTTTATAATATCGGAACTTTCGGTTTTCTGGGACAGAGAGATAAACTTAAACTTTGTATATTCTCCCGAGAAACATGCAAATTATTCCTTAAAAGAGTACAATGGGCAAGATAGCTACTTAATTCGTAAAGAATCAAAGATTAGTCACAAGCACAACTTAAGCAAATATAAGAAATGCAAAGCAAAGCAAAGACACGAGTAATTGTTTCATCAAAGTCAACGACTTGCTCCTAAATTGTCTACGTCTCCATTGAGTAAGTTTAAGCTGCTCAAAAGCCAACTCTAAGTTGAGTCTCTTTCGACTACTTCTCTCGAATCACTGTCTTGCTTCTTCTCTTGCGGAGGCGAAGCGAGCCTTCACAAATTTTTCCATGGCTCACCGAACAACACCTAGTCATTTAGAAGGCTTCACCTCCAAGAGTAACAAAAGGATTTGCAACTTGCTCAGTGCTCAATGGATAGGAGTGCTTTCTTGTGCTCTCAAATGCAATCTCTCTCAACCCAACACTTAGATTTCTCACAAATCACACAAACCTCACAATGAGGGGTTAGAGAGAGCTCTAAAATGTTTTGGCTCAGTTATAGACGTGGGCAACACCAACAGCAACTATTAAGGGGGAGGATATATCACTCCCTCAAAACTAGCTATTGGGGCTGAAACTTGGAAATTCAGAACTCTCGGTTTTTCAAATCGGAACTTCCGGTTTCTAACAGTAACTAGCCGTTAGTCACAACCCAGGTCAAACCGGAACTTCCAGTTTCCCAAACCGTAACTTCCGGCTTGAAAACTCTGGCAAAGAGTCGGACACTCCGGAGAATAAAACTCGACCACAGAGAGGGCTTCTCGAATACTCCAACATAGTGTCGGGCACATCGGTGCGAACTTTGCTAATTTTGCTAGAACCTGTCAAAATCAGAACTTCCGATTTTACTGTTTCAGCAAAACTTCTGCAAGTGAATGGCCATTATGTTTCTCTCTTCTCACTTGAATTTTCCATGAGCAGTAAGACTATGAATAATCCATATTACATCCCCTTGATAGAGCAGCATACCTATACTCAAAATTAAATAAAAAGCCTATAATCAACACTTGAGCAGTAAGACTATGAATAAGCACTTGATTTCATTGAATATGATAATCTTCATAAATCAGGATATTTCTAATATTCTTTTGGGACTAATAACCTACTCATATACTTAACAAATAATGTTAATTCCTTAATCACATTGTCAATCAATTCACCAAAACTCACTAAGAGCTTGAATGCACTTTCAAAATCATACATGAATTTGATAGAAGTCAGTTCAATTTTATAAAAAAAAAACATAGAAAACATGAATTTTCCTTCATTCTAAAAGAGGCCTTAAATGATGAGATTAAAAAAGAGAGACTTAGACATGCAGACACGATGAAAGTTGAAGGACGTATGAAACGAAGAAATACTTTTACATAGAAGAATCGATGATATTGCACAAATATTCAAGCTCCATTTCACATATTCATTTTTTATTATTATTATGTACACAGGAGAAACGCATCAAACGCGCCTGGCTCGGATGCAGGGTTTTAGAAAACCGGTCTAGGTCCGGCTTTTTACGGTGCCAAAAACCGATTGGCTAGCCGTTTTGTTATAGTGCTAGGTTCGATTTTAGACGAAAATTGGTCACCTATCTAAATCGAACCAGATCAGTTTCCCCAAAAATTATGAAACTAATTGGTTTTGAAAGGTTTCTAAAACAAAGGGATATGTTTGCGTAACCGATGGCAATGGTAGATAAATAATTTAGAACTTCACAACTAGATCTGTTTTAAGCGTCCATGGAGTTGAAAAAGAGTGCTCTAAAAAAATTAATTGGAGCTTCATCAACTCTATAGAGTGGAGCCGCTCCACAAAATTTGAGAATTTGAGAGTTAAGGTGATTTGCTAGCTTTTTAACTCTAGACTAGAGTTGGGGCTCCGGATCTATGCTAAACACACTCTAGGATCCTGTTTATTTGGAATTATAATATACCAGATTATATAATTTAGAGATTATAATATGTAGAAATAAATCAATAGGACATATCAACTTATTTAATCTAAAGCATATATTATTATAATCTAATAAGTTACCTATTAGGTGCTTATTTTAAATTATAATCTGCACAAGACCTGTTACCCATACCAAGTTTGAAACAACTTCAGATTATATAATCTATAAATTATAATCTAAATAATATAATCTATTTGGAAACAAACATAATTTAAGGTAGAACTCTCGAAGCGGAGGCATTGTGGATAGCGTGAAGATACCAACAAAGGTGACAGAGGCGGCCATTGAAAGGAGCCCCCGCCAAGTATTGCTTCAGGGTCAGGCGTGACAGTACTCGGAGGCCTGGTACATGGGTACGGGTGGGTCGAGGCCCACCCGTCCACCCGGCCGTCTCCGTCACTGGTGTTAGACCATCCACAATGTGCGGTGCTTAAAATTTTTTTTTATCTGTGCATCGATTCTTCCCACCGCAACAACCGGTTCTTAGAAGGCATAAAGCTAGCACCGGTGCTTGAGCATGGAAACGTGCATTTTTAGAGCCCCACCTTTGCATGCTTCAATGCCAACATTGTGAAGAAGTAAAGCAACAGAGCATCGGTTGTTGATTTGACATTTGAAGACGTCAGTAGTCTGCTATTGTGAGATGAAAACATGCTACGTTGAAGATAGATTTGACACAATTTAGGGTCGTTTGGATCCTTTCGTTTTAAATGAAATTAAAATTTACATAATGAGTTAAGCTATTTAACTTAGAATTTGATATTTCACAACTTTTTCAAACTCATAAATAATTTTATCTCAAATTTATAGAGTGAGAGATAAAAATAGATTTTATAAATCATTATACCACAATCTATTTTTCAACTTATAACATACTCTTCAACTCATTTATCCAAAATAAAAATGCAGCATACAAGTATATTCCTTCTATGCCTAACAATAAATATACAAATATATTTTATATACAACTATATTAACTTAATTAATCTATTTCTAAATTATAGTTTTTATAATAAATTTAATTTCAAAGATCTAAACAGACCCTTAAAGTAAATCCAGTCCTCTGCTAAAATGTGCCTTCGTTGTGGAGGGAGGAGAAGGGGGTCCATGGAGAGGATGAGAAATGAGCCGTAGGTGCAGGCGGCGCGATGCCTGCCGGGTCAATCTCGGCATGAGATGAGAGGCTTTGGCGGGCACGCTGGTTTTGTGTGCGAGCGACGGTCAAATGTCACGCCATTTGTGCTAGTACTTCACCTGATCGACCGAGCCGTAGGTGCGCACGCAGCTTGGCACGTGAGAAAACGTGGTGTGGGCAGGAAGCCGCGGCCTCCGCCACCGCTGCCTTATCGCGTCGCGCGCCGAGACGCCGATGAAAAGCTGCCTCGCGCAACAAGAAAGCACCGTCCGTTGCTGACCGCGGTCCTCGGGGTGGCAGGGCCGCGTTTATGGCGCCCCGTCCATCGAATTCACACCGCTGCGGTGCACTGACTCCATGCCGGCGCCAGTGGTGCACTATTTCTTGCATCTGCACGGCGCAGCACGCCCTGGAGACTGACGCAGAGATGCTGCAGAGGCGTCCGTCCGGCCAATGAAGATTCCAAGGCATTCATTCGCGAGTGATTACAGGTTCCGCCTCCGTGGGCGCAAGCCAGGACTGAACGTAATGACGACCGAGGAAGGAGTCCTTGCGCAACCGCGCAGTGCTAAATGGACCCCAAACTCGGTCAAGCAAGTCGCTGAACCTGGACACAAACACAACACAAGCAGCGGTACCAAGAATATGATACTCCACCAAGTCGCTAGTGTTACAAAAAAAAAGCCTCCGCCCGCGTGAGCTGCTGAGATCGCAACAAACAAACAGAGGCGGCGAGCGAGAGCCGCATGCAGCTTAACAAGATCGCGATGTGCCGACCAACAAGTTTCTCGGGCGGCTGCCGATGAAACCCTCAAAAACATGGCTGCTGCTCTGGCCACGCTCGCTCGCTCGCTCGCATGCACGCAGCATCTCGATGCGAGCGAGTAGTCGGCCTGGTGTCACATGGAGTGAAGGACGGCGCCCGATCCGGTGTGATTAAAATTAGCCCCTTCGTTTAGTTTAGTGCCCGTCAGTGTACGCCTGGTGGAGTGTCGCTGGTTACAAGGGTTTTCCCCGCATCGGTGGGTGGCGTCTCGGCCTTGTTCTCTCCTCCGCTCGTCGCTCGCTTTCGCTCCTGAATTTGTCTCGAGGAACGGACCAAAACCAACCGCTCTAGTAGTAGTTGATTTTGCCATCAAATCCTCCGAGCGACTCTGGTTCAACCCGTCGTCGCCCGGAAGGAAACACCAAGACGGGCTGGACTCCGGAAGGAAACACACGAAAGCCAGTAAAAGAAGAGCGTTTGGAGTACACGTCTTCAGATTTGTCACCGTGTAGTACGGTCTGATGCGAGATTGTTCAGAAAAAGTTCACAGATTTCTCACAGGCACGCTTGCACGTTTTCTTGGGCGAATCGCGGTTTGATCCTGAGCCGTCGTGCGCTGCGCACCACACGTCTACGTGGAACTCGGAAGAGGCGCGGAACGGAGGGCGCCAAGGAGACGACCGGCACGTCGTCCGGGAGCGCCGGAACCGAGCATATTCCCCCGTGTGCCTCTTGCCTCGCCTCGCTTTCGTCTCTGGCGGTGGCGGACCAGGCGGAGACCCCGATGCCGATTTTTCCACTGCTTTCTTGCCCGGCCGCCCGCACGCGACCACGGCCCCCGCGGCCTTGAGGTCAGCGGAGTAATTTACCTACTCCTGCATCAGTCCTCACGCTGGCTGACGTGTCGTGGCGTCTCGGGCTCTTGTTTTCTCCCCGCCGTCTCTCCTCGGTCTTCTCTTCACCACCTCCTGTGTTCCAGCCGCCGCCCCGCGCGGCTCGAGCTCGACCTGCCTGAACTGCTAGTAAAACAAGGGAGTGCGTTCGGTGCGGCCATTAAAAGCCAGAAGCCGGCCGTGTTGGTAGTGTGCTCCCACGGACGCACGGCACGGGGGCGGCACTCGACTCCCTCGCCTCACCCAACCATACACCAACCCGACCCCCGTCGGGCGTCGGCCGCCAAGCCACCAAGAAACCAACCACCACCGGCTCCAGTTCACCACAGGTCAGATCAACTGGGCACCATCGCCTCGCCTCTCTGCCTCGCCGGCGCTGATCAGACATGGTGGCGAGCGTCGCCGGCGCTGCGGCGGCGGCGGTCCACGGGGCGACGGCGGGGCGGCCGCGGCGGCGGG
>BCLF01000133.1:76441-87110 GCA_001602275.1 Zoysia japonica
GCTGCGCCCGCCGCCGCTCCCCGACGGCGGCGGCGACGGGTCGCGCCTGCTCACCGTCGCCGGCGACGAGTTCCCGCCGCCGGAGCCGGAAATGCCGGAGGCGCGGAGGCACGAGGCGCACTGGCTGGACCGCCTGCTCGAGCTGCGGTCGCGGTTCCACGACCCCGCGAACCGTGACATCCTCGGTGACGACGACGACGATGACGACGACGTGTACCGCATCGACGGCGGCGGCGAGGTGGACGGCGGCTGCGGCGTCAGCTACGACGACGAGGAGGCGGAGGAGGATGCCAGCTGGGACCGCGAGTCCTTTGGGAAGCTGCTGGCGCGGGCCCCGCCCGGCGAGGCGCGGCTGTTCGCGCAGCTGGCCTTCCTCTGCAACATGGCTTACGTCATCCCCGAGATCAAGGTAAACCAACAAAGCCCGCGCCCGATCAAACGATGAAGCGACCGTAGACGATAGTATCCAAGCCGTCCGACTGCCATCCAGCGGCCGGCATCGTCCTATGCCTGAGCTGCTGCTCCGCTCAACCCACCGCCCAAAAACAGAGGCCAGGTGGGGACGGATCCATTCCCTCGCGCCTACAGGCTGGGCCGGGCGGTGGATGGGGCCCACGTCCACTTGGTACTGCATTTAATTTCCTTTTCTAAAAATAGGAGATTTTTTTATTCCCCTTGTCGAATTAATAATTTGTTGGTATAGCAATCGGTTCTTTAGGCCTGTCTAGAGCGGGATTAAAAGAGATTATTGTTCTCTAGGTGAGGATTCACGCGCTCTTTGGTTCTAATTTAGGTTTTAAGATTCTGATTCTGCTAGTGCAAACAAACATCATAGAATCTCGCAATCTACCTCTCAAAGCTAAATTTTACTGTATCTCGCACAACATATAATTACACATTCTTATAATCTGCAGAGTACCTGTTTTAGCTCAAGTTTTTCATTCTGAGTTCAATAGATTCTCACAATCGGGACAAACCTGCCCTTAATCCCCTCGTTCCACTTCTATCGTCTCCAACCACACCCGAAAGCGAACGCCCTCATGGTTGCCAGATTTAGTTGGGTAGGACCTTCCTCAGCGGCGAGCTTTTAATTCGCCTCGCGTCTCGATTATTACTACTAACCCCAAACAGTGGTCTGCGATCTGTCCATGCACGCGCATTTTTGGTGCAACACCAAGGTACTCCTTCAGCCCCACATTTTAGGTGCGCATCTTTTATTCCTCGCAATTAATTTCATTACTGGGTGGCTGTTTTTCCAGTTAGTAGCTGTTGGTTGGTCACGTTCGTGCCCTGGTCAACGTGTAGTTCGCTGGAGTTATGAAGAAAACTCTGCACGTAGTTGTCCGGTGCTTTTCCAGGATTTTGGCGGGACCAGCTGATTGATCATCGAGCTAACATTAATTTTTTTAGGGTACTGTGCTTTTCGTTTTAATTTGAGTATTGCTACATTTAACGGAACCTTGAACAACCTCAGTGTTTTGATCAACTGAAAATCAAAATATTACTCCTACTGCAGTTTAACGGTAGTAGTGCATAATCAAATGATCAATGCGAGCTGTGATGTCTGACGAAGAATTCGTTTTCATGTCGGGATCTCAGGGTGATGAGCTGAAGAAGCACTACGGGTTGGAGTACAAGACGTCGTCGCTGGAGAGGAAGGCCGAGGCCGGCATCGTGAGCGCCAAGCTGGATGCGGACTCCACCCGGCCGCGAACCGCGCCGGCGTACGAGGTGGCGTCCGGCCCGCAGCCGCGCCGACCGATCCGGTCCCACTTGGCGTACGAGGTGGCCGCGTCGGCCGCGTCCTACGTCCAGGCGCGCGCGCGCGGCCTGCTGTCCTTCGGCAGCCAGCAGCATCATCATCAACAGCAGCGTGCCGAGCAGGGGCGTCTGTACAACTCCGGCGTGGCGGCGTACGTGGCCGCGTCGACCGTGACAGCGGTGGTGGCCGCGGAGGACGAGGCGCGGCAGGAGGCGGCGCGCGACCTGCGGTCGCCGCTGTCGTCGCCGTGCGAGTGGTTCGTGTGCGACGAGGCGGACGCGCGCACCCGCTGCTTCGTCATCCAGGGCTCCGACTCGCTCGCGTCGTGGCAGGCCAACCTCCTGTTCGAGCCCACCGAGTTCGAGGGCACCGGCGTGCTCGTGCACCGCGGCATCTACGAGGCGGCCAAGGGCATCTACGAGCAGGTGATGCCGGAGATCGAGGCGCACGTGGCGGCGCGCGGCGGGCCCGGCAGGGCGCGGCTCCGGTTCACGGGCCACTCCCTCGGCGGCAGCCTCGCGGTGCTGGTCAGCCTCATGCTGCTGGCGCGCGGGGTGGTCACGCCCGACGCGCTGCACCCGATCGTCTCGTTCGGCGCGCCCGCCGTGTTCTGCGGCGGGCACCGCGTGCTCGAGGCGCTCGGCGTCGGGGAGGGTCACGTCCGGGCCGTCGCCATGCACCGGGACATCGTGCCCAGGGCTTTCTCGTGCCGCTATCCCGGTCACGCCGTCGCGCTGCTTAAGCGCCTCAACGGCGTCCTCCGGACCCACCCGTGCCTCAACAGCCAGAAGATGCTGTACACGCCCATGGGCGCGACGTACATCCTGCAGCCCGACAGCAGCACGTCGCCGCGGCACCCGTTCTTGCCGGAAGGTGCGGCTCTGTTCCGGCTCGACCCGGATGACGTTGGCCGCGGCGCGGAACGGCCGTCGAGATCCCTTGTGGCAAGCGCGCTGCGCGCGTTTCTCAACTCGCCGCACCCGCTCGAGACGCTGAGCGATCTGTCCGCCTACGGCGCCGGGGGCGCCATCCTCCGGGACCACGAGTCCAGCAACTACTTCAGGGCGCTCAGCGCGCTCGCCAGGGTGCCGCCGAGGCGCCCGAAGCAGCCAGAGATCGTCTGGCAGCTGCCCGGCGTCGAGCGGCTGCAGCGGTATTGGTGGCCCGGGATCGCCGGCACCGTCATGCCAGAACCGGTGGCCGTCAGGACGAAGGAGCTGATCTCCGAAGCATAGGGTTCGACGCTGGTTTGCAACTTTGCATTGCATGGCATTCGCTTGAGTGGTGGTGTACATTCTTTGGTTGATTGGTTTGTTCTGCACGTGGTACATAGAAATGCACAGCTTCTTTGGTGTTGTACTAGCTTCGTTTGTAAATTGTAAGCATGTGTAGAAGCATTTGGTTGCCGGCAACACAACGCTGCCTGGCAAAGCCAACGGTTTGTCACGGGTTCATCTGAAGGAATGTCCAACGTGTAAATCGTTATTGCATCAAAGGAACGTAAATTTCAGAATAAAAAATCCGAATTGATTTGCGATCTGCCATTGCTTGATTCACTGTCGGACATGTACCACTCAGCCATTGTACTGGTAGAGTGGTAGTAATGCGGAAGCATCGCCGGAGACCTTCAAGATGAAACTGCTACTTTTGTTTCAAAACATCCGACAATTATATAGATTATTCTCTTACAACAAATGGCCAATAATAGGAGGGCAAAAAGAAAATGGTTAAAATATGTCACCCTAACCAGAAACCTAGCATTCAGAGTACGCAATTGTACGCCTATATCTCTCTCCTAGCTAAATCAAAAGTATGGAGGGCTTTGCCACCCAAAGCTTGCCAGGAACCATGGTGATCAATAAGCTACATAGGACCTTTTGCAACAGCAGTCTCCTCAATCCTCATCTCCAGATTTCTTCTTTTCGCAAAACAGTGCTGATCAGAAAATGCACCACAGGTGTTGCACTTGCACCCCATTTTACGGATGGGGAGAACTGAAAGAACTTCCATGGTTTGTCTGGGCGGTACTTACTGTACATGGATTTACAATTCACAGGTGCTGGCTACCATCTGGATGTACAAAAGAATCTTTTAAGCAAGGACAAACTCCTCATCTTGGAAGGAAAACTGGGGTTCTTCTTGGTAGGGATGAACTACTTTGTTGATCTCATCTGCAGTAAGCGTTTCATGCTCCAGCAGTGCATTTGCTAATGCATGTAATTGCTTCTCGTGCTGAAAATAAGTTCAGAAAGATGAGTTAGCATCAAGGAAATACAAGATGAACCTTTTTAAGAAAATTGAATCATCATGGTTGAGAGATGAACCTTCTTAAGCAAACGCTTGACCCGCTCATAAGCTTCTCTTAGGAGTTTTACAACCTGCAAGGGCATCTAATGAGACAAGGCAAGAGAAAACTGTAACCACTTCATCAAGATTGGGCAATGCAGCCACTTTCTGGACATTTGTTACAAACTACTCCCTCCGGCTATATTTTGTTGATGTTGGGTGAGTGCAAATTTGCATTAACCAACATCAACAAAACAAACCACAGGAGTATACGCTAGGCTAATTAGATGCAGACCATGCACAAACAATATACCAAATGGCATGATTGAGAATGGGAGAAGATACAAGATGAGCCAACACTTAAATCAAAAATCTTAGAATTAGTCTCCCTAATGTTTTAACAGAAGAAATAGAAAAACTAAAATGTTATGACTGAGCATAAGGTGTACCTCAGCATCTATCCTTGATTGCATCTCTACACTTGGCCGTTCTTTCACATGCACAGGACCAATAGTATCACTCATCCCACAGTTTGAGACCTGTACAGTCATAGTTACTTAGGCCTCTTAAAATACCTGATAAGAAAATGTTATACAGAAGATGAAGTTATCACCATGTACTGAGCAAGCTCTGTTGCAGTATGAAGATCATTTCTTGCCCCAGTTGTAACATTGTCTTCCCCAAAGATGAGCTCTTCAGCAACCCTCCCACCCATGCAAACATCAAGCCGTGCAAGGAGTTGTTTCTTGCTAATAGAAGTCTCATCCTGTGCGGGGAGTTGTGTGACCATTCCAAGGGCAGAACCACGAGGAAGGATAGTAGCCTTGTGAATGGGGTGAGCACCCTTCGTGTTGAGGGCAACGATTGCGTGTCCACCTTCATGGTAGGCAGTAAGCTGAAGGACAAAAACAATTATAATTATCATACAAGAGTTCAAAATTTGTCCAATTTTTAAACTGTAATAAGATGTTATTTACTTGATGAAAAAAAGAAAAGAATTAGCATGCCTTTCTTGATTCATCAGATATAAACATTGTTTTCCTCTCAGTCCCCATAATAATACGATCTTTGGCAAACTCCAACTGTGCAGACGTCAACTTGTCAGCACCTTCAACTGCAGCCTTAATTGCTGCAATGTTTACCAGGTTTGCCAGGTCTAACAGGAAGAAACAAAGAATAGTCAGAAAATTGGTGCAAAAAAGAATCTTTGACAAGTTTACTATCTCATAAAACAAAAAAGTGCTTGTGTAAATACTCAAAAAGAAATGCTAATGCTTCAGCTCATAAAGCAAAAACAGGAACATGCAGCTGGTAATTAAAAGCAGCACCAAATCCCTGTAAAAAGACTTATAGTGCTCATAAAGTAAAATACAATGTACGTTTTGAATAGTACTAAAACAAGTACAAATGCACATACCAGCCCCATTAAATCCAGGGGTACTACGAGCTATTGCATTGATATCTACATCACCAGCCACCGGCTTGTCTTGCAAATAGAGCTCCAAAATATCCTGGCGACCCCGCACATCTGGGCTTGGGACCACAATCTAGTAGAGAAAGGTCATGAGAATCAATCAATTAAACATTGTATTTGACTCAGAAGAACTCTTGGAATGATTCATGTTTCTCATCAAATTAAGCTGACTTACATGCCTATCAAATCTACCAGGTCTCGTGAGGGCAGGATCAAGGATGTCTGGTAAATTTGTTGCAGCCATTACAATTATTCCCTGTAATATAAAAAGACAATTTTACTTCAAAATATATATATAAAAAGGACAACTGGTTGCAACAGATAAAGTTTCCAGTGCTTTGTTCAGTTACTTGATAAAGTGATTATGTTACCTCATTTTGTTCAAATCCATCCATCTCAACAAGAAGCTGATGCAATGTTTTCTTAGTGTGCCCTTCCCACTGCTTTCTAGTTGAACCCACAGCATCTATTTCATCAATGAAGACAATGCATGGTGCCTGTAAAAAGAGTTTGTATAAGGTGGCAAAAAAAAGTGACATTTTCTCCATAGCCATATATTCCCTCTCTTCAAGAATAAATGGATCCTTAAGCAAGATGCAATCCCAACATGTTCAGCATCAGTTTACAAAGCAATAAACTGAAAGTTCTGTTTTCACACAGACAAAAAATATTAACTTTGTATATATTAGCAGTCAAAGCAGAGTTAACCATCATATTTTTCTGAGCGGGAGTATGGTCTTTTCTGATGACAGAAATAAAGGTGCCATGTTTTATCTTTATCAAAGAAAATTAAAGAGTCATCAACTTCTTACAGAACAATGCAAAATAACTAATCTGACACAAAAAAAAGACTCAAATTACATATAGTAGTAAAACATTTTTCCAAAACAGCAATATCTGGTTGAGAAATCAAAACACACAGAAAATTGTTGAAGCAGTTAAGCCTAGAGAAATACAAGTTGCGAGAAAAGGACAAACCTTTTTCTTTGCAGCCTGAAACAAGGACCTCACCCTCCGAGCACCAACACCAACAAACCTGAGAAAAGATGATAGAAAATTATGGCTACACAAGAAAAAATGATAGTAGGGGATAAAACAAATATTATCAGCAGTTGAGCACAGGACTGTTAAATTCCAGATGTCATATAGACTTGCAGTTGTTATGAATGCCAATGAGGCATTACTTAGTATCATTTTAACAGTACTGTAGAATATTACAAAATTGAAGTTATGTACTGCTATATTTCAAAAGTATGTATCACTACTTATTTTCTTAATCAAAATAAAATTGCAATTTGATAGAACAAGATTATAGAAGGATGTAAAAAAAAGTACTCCCTCCGGTTCACAAAGGAAGTCGTTTAGAACAATGTTTTAGTCATACATTGGGAATCTAAACTACAAATAACTTTTAACATATTAAGTTTCGGATTATGAAAATCATGTGATTAGATTGTCTTACAAAGTACTTTCATAAAAGTATAAATATTTTAATTTTTAATAAATATTTTTATAGAAGATATAAGTCAAAGTTATGCTTTGAAGACCGTGTCGTTGTTCAAAACGACCTCCTTTGTGAAGCAGAGGGAGTATAAAACACAGTCAACAGATCTTACATCTCCTCAAATTCAGAACCTGCTCGGTAAAAGAATGGCACACCAGCTTCTCCAGCAATAGCCTGAAGCACAAAGCCAGCTCCAGTAAGGTGCTCAAGGAAACAGCAGTAACATAATATAGGGTAACTACAGAATGTTGCTGTGTATGCTGAAACGAGGAAGGTGCATTTTATGGTCTTGGTCTGTCTAATAGAATAAAGTTCTACGATAGCAAACACCATGAAATGATACGACTGTATGTCTTTGAATAAAAAGAGAGCAAGGCACAAGATGTAAATTGTTAAGTGATGCCAATCAAAGTCTATCCATGCACTTTCTAAGAAATAAAACAAAACATATCAATTTACCTTTGCAAGCAATGTCTTTCCGGTTCCTGGAGCACCAGTCAAAAGTATTCCCTAAAAAACAAAGAGTTTATAAACGTCAATATTTACAACATTCAATCATCAAACAAAAAGAGAGAAGTCCATTTTACTCCCCAAATCATGGCTCAATTAACTCCTTCGAACAATTCATGTCAGTGCAATATACACCCTATTGTCTTTTTTGTTTCTCGATATTCAAGTTGAATTTGAAGCTCAAATATTTCATGGTAATAGCTGTCTCAACAATAAAAGCCCGGTACACATAGAACTCGCTTGCGTAGGGTCCGGGGAAGGGTATGACCACTTTGGGTCTTATATGCCAAGAAACAAGTAAGACAATTTGTAATTGGGAGTTTATTGTACCAACTTGAATTGTTTGGGGGAGTAAATCGAGCCAAGATCTTGTTTAGGGGGTGAAACGGACAAAGTGAATTGCTCGGGGGAGTAAACCGAACTTTTTGCCAACAAAAAAAAAAGGACATATTGTTCAATAGAGGCAAAATCGACAAATGCTACTTTCTTTCTGGTAGGTATACGGTGATTACCTTTGGTAGCTTTCCACCAAGGCGAGTGAACTTTGAAGGGTTTTTAAGATACTCAACTACTTCTTCAAGTTCCTTTTTTGCATCATCACAACCTTTGACATCTTTAAATGTCTTGACATTCTATAACACCACAGGAGAGTCATTATATACTGGTTTTCATAATAAAAGCGAAAACAGATACAGATCATCTGTTAATATAAATTGAATTAATATGTTGCTCTTGTATAGAAACATATTTAATAAAATTTTAGCTGTATACCTTGTCTGGCATTATATCCTTATTCAACTCTTTTGGGGAATACGATGAACTAGAGCCAACACCTGGTGCCCCAATTCCACCCAAGCTACCAATATACTTTTGAAGAGCAGCAGCACCCATCACCCTGCAACAAATATATAACCCCTTACAAAAAATATTGTTCAATACAAGATGTTTGTCCTAAGCAATAAACAAATTCAAACAACTATTCACCATATAAGAAGTTAAAGCCATATGAGTAGCAATGTGGGATTTATATTTGGATCATCAAAATGAATTTAATCTCATCATGATGTTTATATCAAACTAAATACATCTCAGTCACAAGATGAAAACCCATCCACCGAATCAGAAGTGAAAAAAAAAAAGAAGATTGAGCATCATGGGGAGACAAGTATGAACTAAAAAGAAAAATACTAGCTAACATCTCAAGGGGAGAAAAAACAAATAAGAAGCTTGAAAGATTGAACATACCACATTGCTCCAACTGCAACTGTAAACAATATAGTTGAGAAGATCTCTTGAGCAAACCGTGTTGATCTACCTGTAGCTTTGGGGTCAACCTAATAAAATGATCAAAATATAATTTAGATCACAAGATGAAGGGTGGCCCCTAGCATATCAAAATGGTAATGAAACAGATACCAATAGCATGATTGAAAGGTTGAAAACTTACCATTACTACATGTAAAGGTTGCTTTTCTGATACCCCTGGGTTCATGAAAGGCTTGTCCTCATTCCCAGATACACGTAGCTTCAGTTCTTGCAACTACTGACATAAATGCATATTAGAGCCAGTGAAGAAGTTGCTACAGCATGGTGACTATTACTGTAGGAGTAAACATAGAACGACTGAGCCATATTATGAAGGGCAAATGATAATAGGGGTGCTTTCAGATTTTTGCAGCTATGAAAAAATCTTTATCTACATGAAGAAGTGAAGAACTAGACAAGTTTTACTTGAAGCGTATTTCAAAACTCAACAAAGAGCAAATTCCATGAATAACTCTAAGGCCCTGTTTGGAATTGGAAATTATCCCAATTCCTGCATTTTTTACTACGAAATTTCTGTGCGGTTCCTATCAAATTATGCGTTCCAAACGAAGCCTAAAATCACAGGTTACATGTATCTAGATTCAGCAAAAGAACGATATAGCAGATTACCACGGACATTTTGTGCCGTGAAAGATGGCTTTTCGGGTTGGAAGTTCAGTAAAGATTTGCAGATATTGTGATATTGTATAACATTTGTGATCAAGCACTATGTGATAATGCAAACATCATGACATGATCTAGAGTTGCAAAAGGAAACGTACCAGGGCTGGCAGCCTTGCAGACCTCCCAGACTGTTCATCTGGAAGGTAATCAGCTATAGCATTAGTGAGAACAAGTGCCCGAAGGTACTCTGCAACCCCTCTGCTGTCCACAGCATGGATTCTTTTCTCAAACCTTTTGATGACTTCTTCAGGGCTGCCACATTTTCAAAACACAACAAAAGCAAATCAGGGAACCAGATCGTTCTCTAGTTTCAAAAATTCCATACATTGTACAGGAAGCAAAGAATGATACTGTCCAATTCTCACTTGTTGCCCAAACATAGTATCAACATGTGACGGCAGGAAGGAATCCACATCAATTATGAACAGTACCACTAAAATTGACTATGTAGGGGATTAAGTACAATCAGAGGACTTAGCAACTCTAACGTTTAAATTTGTCTACAATTTTAATCCCAATTTGTGCTTCATGCTGTCGAGTCGAAGATGCAACAGCACCATCAAGTACTCCATGAACTGTTCTTGTAATTTTCTCGGTCCTATCAACCTAAGGGGTATAAAAGTGTGGGGAATCCTCTAAGCATCAGAGTTGGAAATCATATCGGCAAAATTTCTCAAAACATTCCTACAATTGAGCCCTTCTGCAGTAAGTCAACAGCTATCTGAACCGCCTAAACTACCACGCAATTCACACATAACGACTCAATCAGAATCGTATTTGCCCCATTCTCCAAGCAACGCACCTGGTCTTGTTGAGCTCGTGGAGAAGCGCGCTCTGCCTGGCTGCGTCCTTGGGGTTGGCGTCGGCCTCCTCGATCAGCCGCTGCAGGCGGCGGTCGGGCCTCCAGAACGGCCACCAGCTCAACCAATCCCCCGACATCACCCAGTCGACGAACCTCCTGGCCACGGCCACCACCGCGGCGGCGACAGCGAGGACCCAGGCCTTACCCTTCTCCACCAGGTCCTCCAGCTCCTCCTTCTCCGCGGGCACTGAAGTCACCGTCGCGGGCTCCGCCTTGGCCGCCGACCCCACGGCGGCCGCGGGCGGCTCCGGGGCGGGCTGCGGCGCGTCGGGGGCCAATGCG
>BCLF01000133.1:87556-97787 GCA_001602275.1 Zoysia japonica
GGAGGCAGGGCGGCGCGCGGCGGGCCGCGGAGGGGGCGCGGGGGAAGTGGACGGAGGCGGAGGGGACGGGCAGCCGGCGCCGCTGGGGGGAGGGCGAGGGGAGCGGGCGGAGGAAGAGGGATGCCTGGAGCGCACTCATGGTGGCGGTGGCGTCTGGCGTGCGGCCGGCGCCGGCGCGGGGGGCGGGAGGCGCGTGACTTGGAGGGAGGGGCTCGGCTCCCCTGTTTTTTTCTCCTCACTCTGGTGGGTCTCGGTTTTAGTGGCCACGAGCACAGCCTTATCGCGATCGCGAGGCCGCGCGGGGGCGACGAGGTGACGGGACCGGCCGGCGACGGGGCGGCGGTGGCGGTTGGTAGGATTCACATGGGCCGTTGGTTCCGGGAGGCTGACGGGGACGGACGGCTGTCGTCAGGCGGGGAGGACGACTTGCCTCGCCTTGGTGCTGAGTTGGGTTTTGGAGGCTGGTTCGTCCTGGAGCAAAGCAGTTTGGCGCTCGGGCTCAAGCAACGCACCGGATGCGGTCGAGGTAGACAGCAAGGATGGAATAAATTGAAAGTGGATTTTTACACGTGCCAAGACGTTTGTACGCTCGCCTCGTTTAGGAGCTGTTTAGCATATACTCTTCCGTCCTAAAATAAATATACATTTGAATTTAGTCAAATCTATTTTTGATCAATAATTTTTATAAATATAAATTAATTTTAATATATATAAAATATATACTATAAAAGTATTTCTTATAATGAAATTAGAAGTACAAATACTAAGTTTTAAAATTAATCAAATTTAAAGAATTCGTTGGTCAAACTTAGATGGTACGAAATCTAGACAAAAACTTATTTTGAGACGTGACAGTAGAGCTCAACTTTTAAATTTTGTTTGAGAAAGAAATAACCATTGCATATAAACATAATGACAAAAGAGGGAAAAAAAATAAAATGCTACAGTGCAGGATGTGGTGGGAGCAACTATGAAAAAATATTTAAAATTGTTTAATTGTCCTAAACAATATACAGTGTTAATTAAGGGTAAACATGGCAATAAGGCAATTGATCATCAAAACTCCCTTTTATAAAGTTAGAGTCGGTCATTTAGTCAAAGAACTTCTCAAACAACTCGAACTTTGTAGAAGCGCAACTTTACAGTGGAGTTTTGGAGTGGAGCTGCTCTACTATGTAGCACGTCCATATCAAACACATCTTTAGTTTGTTTATAGTCTGTAGAAGTTAGAAACATTGTATCTCAGATGCAAGTACTTAATGGGTATTTGTGGATCAAACCCTTAGTTTGTTTGGTTACTAATGTAATTCTTTTGCAGAAGTTTTGAAACAATGCATTGACCCACGAATAGAAAAACTTCCATCCCTAATTTGTATCTTACTCGTAATAAATTTGAATGGATATTAAAATCACATTGTGCTTCGAGAAATAGACTACACTATTGCTCTCCAAAATGAATGTTGCTTAAATTTTACAAGCCGCTTTAATCTTTTTATACGGAATTACTCGTTCAAACTGACAGCATTTTCTGACGGATATGAACGTAAATACCTAATGTAGTTGTCCAACATGACATCGACCAATACTAATGGTATTTACAAGGAAAGTGACCTTCATTTAAAGAGGTATAAAACCTTGACGCTTTTAGTAGAGTGACGGTTCTGTGGTTGTATGCTTCAGTGACTCGTCAAACTCCACAAATGGGTGGCTAAAAAATATTCCCTCGATACCGTATGAAATTTTGGTAAAGAAAAAAAACACAATTAATCTACTACCTCCGTTCTAAAATATAAGAATTTTTAGATTTGATAAAATCAAACTCTTTTAACTTTTACTGATAATATCTAAAAAATTACATAATTTTTAATTAAAAATATATTTTTTATGAAAGCATATTTTATGATATATTGAAAAAATATATTTTTATAAAAATAAAATATTATTAATTCTACATTATTAATAGTCAAAATGATGAAAGTTTGACTTTGACTAATCCTAAAAATGCTTTTTTTTTTTTAGAAATTCAGAGAAATAGAATCTCACATTTTTATTCCTTTTAAGATACATGGGAGTCACATGTAAGTTACAAATAAAAAAACAATTGAGTGAAGGAGAATACTGATACCTACTCTCAACACTGGCACTACAAGATACAACACACATTAACTGCTCTGTGCTATGCTAATCGCTAGAATAAACCACGTGAAGCCACTTTAGAGATCTCCAGTTCAAGCAACTACTTAAGCACCGAGCCGCAATCGACGAACGATAGAGAAACATTCAAAAATTCAGACGAGGATCCAAACGACAGTGATGTTTATATTTTGGAATGGAGAAAGTACGGCGGGAGGATTAAAAACTGAAAACGATGTAGCGTTAGAACTATGACAACAAATCAAGCAGCTCGAATAGATGTTCGCAAAGTGTGGCAGTAAATTCAAAAAAAAAAATTATATGGATACAAAGAGAGTCCACATGGAGAGGTTAACGGGCTGTCCCACGTTCAGGCCGTTTCCGTGGACCGTGCTATAAGCCTGGGTCGTCTCAAGCACACTGCACCCAACTGGGCCGTCTTAAGCACAGTGCACCCAACTGGGCCGAACGGGGCCCAAATGGGGAGGCTTCTTGTGGTCCGGTTTACGCTGGCATGAATGCCCGGATATATTTGGCATTGTATGGGGCTACCGGATACTCTCACTTTTAAAATTATTGTCACCGCTTATTTCAAATTTAAACTAGACCATAATAACCATTTCAGAGGGATTAAATTTATAAAAAATATTGATCAAAGTTAAATGGCATAACACCTAAGCATAAAGTTTGGTTAATTAGGCAAGACATAATAACAATTTCATTTAGTTCGTCCATCTGTTGCAATAGGCAAGGGTAGTTTGGTTAGGTTGAAATATAGAATTAAATCACATAACTCACAATAATGGTTAGTAGGGAAAAATTTTAGAATGATGGCTAATAAAGAAATTAAAATTTGCGATGGCTAATAAGGAACACCAATTTTTTTTAGTGGTTGATAAGGAATTTACCCATATTAAAAGAGTAGTCGCAAAACTCAATTATATAGACATTGAAATTGTAATATTTGCTCACATCACACTGAAGAAAGAAATAAGACTATTTAATTTTTTATATCAACGCTCAAAACACATTGCAATTTGATATTTGGCGGGAAGATACAACATTGAATTTTTCAATGCCATGTAGAAAAAAAACCTCTTTTCGAGAGGCCACCGAGTTTGAATACCTGAGTATTGGTTGTGCTAGGAACAGTTAAATGTTCGAACACCACATGTTCAAATTTGATTTAAAATTAATGATCAGACATCAACAGTTCAAATATTAGTGACATATATGACACCTAATCAATGTCGGAGAGCAATGTCCTGTCCTCTTTGTTCCTAAATCGTTGTTACGTCTTTAGTCATTTATCTTACTCTTATTTAAAAAATTAACTTAAATTATAAAATTATAAGTTGTGTTTCAAATAACTTTAATGATAAAGCAAGTATAATAAAATATATGATATGTATAATATTTTTTAAATAAGATAAATAGTTAAATATGATTTTAAAAACCAATTTCAATAACAATCTAGGGGTGAGTACATAGTCAAGTTTGCCATCTTTTCTCGTCTACTTCAACATGCATGGTCCGTTATACGAATACCAACAAGACAGTCTCCAGTCAGAAGTCTGAAGTCAATTTTATTGGGCGTTGCTACCAGTCAGTCTATTCCTTGTCTTACTCTTAACTAGGGACATTGTTGCCTTCCTGTTTTCGTGTTTAGTTGATCTGAAAGGCCCCACACCGCCCTATTGCGCGATCCTGTATCCACGGGACGTTTACATATGGCCAACTTGCCGCAACGAGCTACTACGTGCGTCCCAGAAACAAGTACTCTAAAATATAAGCATTTTTAAGTTAGTTAAAGTTAAATTTTTTAATTTTTATCACATAATTTTTAACCGGCATTAGTGGTTACTTTATCCGTTCCAAAATATAATTTTTTTAGGTTTGAATAAAATCAAACTTTTTCTTAAATTTTACTAATAATATCTAGAAAATCACATAATTTTTAATGTAAAAAGATAATTTTTATGAAAGTTTGTTTCACGATGCATCAAAAAATATAATTTTTATATAATAAAACATCATTAATTATTCATTATTAATGATTAAAATGATAAAAATTTGACTTAAAACTAATTATAAAAATACTTATATTTTAGAACAGAGGGAGTAAGGTCTATTATTTTTAGAAATCAACATTTGATAATTTATTTTATTTAAAAAAAATTATGAAAATATAAAAAAAATGAGGCACGAGTATTTCTAATTATAAAATGTCACATAAAATGAATTGATTTTTTTACAATTTTTCAAATAAACTGAATAGTCAAACATTAGTTTCAAAGTTTAGAACGACACTTATTCTGGAATGGAGGGATATCAAACAAAATCTAGTACTCCATTCATTTCAAAATATAAGCATTTCTAGGTTTAGTCAAAGTCAAACTTTAATCACTTTGACCACTAATAATGTATAATTAATAAAGTTTTATGATATAAAATTTATATTTTTTGGATTCAACATGAAATAAGCTTTCATAAAAAATATATTTTTATATAAAAATTATGTAATTTTATAGATATTAATAGTAAAAGTTAGGAAAAAGTTTGACTTTATTCAAACCTAAAAAGAATTATATTTTGGAACAGATAAAGTAACCACTAAGGCCGGTTAAAACGCGAAAATTTATCTATTTTCTGGATTTCTAAAAATCATTGTGAGTTATGCCTTTGCGCACATTGAATCCCAAAATATAATGGATGGGAGTAATTATATCAACTACTCTCTTAAATTTTAAAATATTAACATCATTGATGGTTAATATTATCTCGACCAGTTTCTTTGGTTTTATCGATTTTTAGTTTCAAATTTTGAAATTTTTTAAAATAAAAATCAGTCATCGGATAAAATCAGACTGAACTGATTTTATCAAAAATCATGAAAAAGGTCGGTTTTGACTAAAACCACCATGCTAAACCATTACATCATCCGAGTGCGACTGCTTACAATGACATTTGACAACAACGCATGGGATGCAAATAATTATTACTTCGTTTCAAAGTAAATAACATTTTTACTTTTTAAAACCAACATTTGATCTTTGTCTTATTCAAAAAATTTATGAAAAATATAAAATCAAACCAATCATGCTTAAAGTATTATCTAAAAACAATTATTTCACCATAAAAATATATTTTCAAAATTTTTAATAAAATGAATGATCAAAATTAAATGTTTAAAATTCTAGAATAGCACTTACTTTGAACGGAGAGAGTAATTTTTATGTATTGTACTCTTGGATGTGTCCGGCGACTGATGTTGTTGTGCACACCTATGAAGTCCCCGAGGTAAATTTTCTGGTGCGTTAAACACGTCCTTGGCTGCCAGCGCCCGCCGGCGGCCGGCTACATGGCCGGCCAGGCTGGTCCACCCAGATCCCGTGCGGCCAACTCCGGCCCCCTATGTGGCTTCGTTTCAAATGTGTCCAGGATTTTTTGTGGTTGAGGGTTTGTTTGGAACGCAAGATTTTCATAGGAATTATGAAAATTTTTTACAGAAATTAGTTTAATTTCACAGAAAAAATACAGGAATAGAAAAAATTTCATTCAATCCAAAAGAGTCCTGAAGCTGGATTCCTGTGGAAACCATGTGGCCACATCGTAGGAAGGTTCAATTTTTATTATTACTAAAAATAAATAATTTTGCAATTTTATAAAATAAATAGTTAAACATTAATGTCAAAGTCTACAGAGATACTTATTCTGAGATGGAGAGAGTATGAAACAAAATCTGTTAACCGCTAAGGTCTCGTTTAGAACGTGAATTTTTTCTATTTTCTGGAGTCCTAAAAATTAATCATTGTCGAGTTATGGCTTGTGCATATCAAATTCCATGTTAGAATGGACATGTTATTATACCCAACTATTCCCTTAAATTTTGAAATATTAACATAATTGATTGTTAACATTATCTTTAATAATTTATATTTTTTAAAAGTATGATAAATATCATATATTTTATTATATTTTAATTTATCATTAAAGGTATTCAAACACGAATAATAATTTTACATATTTGATTTTTTGTTTGAAAAAGATGAATTGTGTAAGATAAAGTAAAATGCCAACCGTGTCAACATTTTAAAATTGCTGAAAATATAATCTAACAATAACCATCATGGAGTCATGTCCATGTTCTTTAAATTGGGACACCTTTGGTAAGGCTTCTTCCTTGTCTTCTCCACAGGTTTTAGTGAATTCTATTAAAATCTCGTTTGGAACATAAAAATTTCACAAAAATTTTATAAAATTAGTTCAATTTTTTAGAAAATATTTATATTTTGAAACGGGCGAAATAGTTAATAAGTAGTACTTAGCTTACAGTGCACTTCCAGGCACGCGTGGGTTTGGTGGACTCAGCCACTTAAAACCGCACTGTGTATGAATACCAGGCGTATTCGGATGTCGAGAATACAGCTGCGGCTGCTGCAGCATATCGTTGTTTTTACTGTAGCGACAACTGGCTACAGTAAAACACGCTGCCGTAAAAATGTGTCCCGAACACACCCACTATTAGTTGTGGGTTAGCAGCCGCTGCAATTAATCAGCGAAAGCTTGGCGACCAGCGCAGATGCGTTGTGGCTGTCCAGGACCCGCCCTACCTGTATTGGACTAAGTCAGTGTTGCCATCGTGGTTTCGTCTTCACTCTTCAGTTGATGTGGAAGGCAACTCCCCGCCCTCTTGCGCGATCTTGGATTCACGGGCGTTGACACCCGACCAACTTGGCAACTTGCCACAACGAGCTAATATCAAACAAAATCTGGTAGCCCCTAAGGACTCTGTTGAACATGGAAATTTTTCTGTGCAATTAATCCCAAGTTAGAATGGATGGGAGTAATTATACATAACTTTTTCATTAAATTTTAAAATATTATCTTAGATAATTTATTTTATCTAAAAAAGTATGTTAAATATTATATATTTTGTTATAATCTGATTTTTCAATTAAAGATATTCATATGATGACTGATAATTTTACAATTTGAATATTATTTTTGAAACTAACAAGTTATTAAAGACGAAGTTAAATGTTAATGATATTAATATTTTAAAACTGAATAAAATTACAATATAATGATAATGATTATTAAGTCATATCACGCTCCATACATACATAGCCACATCCTCCCTCCATTCTTCGTACGATATCGTTCCGACGAGCAAATTTTACCCATGGACACTACGAAATGGATGCCGGAGCAATATCAAATTCCAAATGGAGGACAAAGGACAGCTAAACTATATTTGTTGGTATAGCTAGAAATAAACAACTAAAAGCTTGGCATGTGGCAGATCAGCAACGTTGCACCCACGGCGCGCGCGGCAGAACACTCGTGGTCGTCACAGCACCCTGCGCTCCCGTTGAGGTCCATGCGCCGCCGGATCACTAGACGCGCCTATCCACTTGTCAACAACTGCGGCGAGCGCCTTGTCTGCTGAAGCAAATGCCTTCGTCGCCTCCCTGCTTAGCTCGAGCGCCTTCTTCCGTGCGGCGGCGCCCTTCTCACCTGCCATGAGCTCCCTCACCAGTGTCGCCACGTGGTCACGCGGCACCATCCCGTCCTCCTTCCGCGGCCTCACTCTTAGGGCCACACCGAGGCCCTCTGACGACAGCCTCACCGCATTCAACCTCTGCTCGGCGAACAGTGGCCAGGCTACCATCGGCACGCCGGCGCACATGGCCTCAAGCGTCGAATTCCAGCCGGTGTGCGACAGGAACCCTCCCACGGCGCGGTGGTTCAGGATCTCCACCTGGGGCGCCCATGGCGGGATGACAAGGCCGACGTCCTTGGTTCTCTCCCTGAAACCCTCCGGCAGGTAGCTCAGCGGGTCGTCGCCGTTGTCTCCTGCTCCAAAGTAGCTCGCGCTGGAGTCCTTGTCGCTGGGGTGCCGAACCACCCACAGGAACCTCTGCCCGCTCGCCTCCAGCCCGGCAGCAAGCTCGGTGTTCTGCTTGGTGGACAGCGTGCCGCCGCTGCCGAAGGATACGTACAGGACCGATCCGTCCGGCTGCGCCTCCAGCCACCGGATACACTCATGCTCGGCCGCCTCGTTGGAGTACGACCGGACGAACGGGCCAACTGCGTAGGCTGGAGGGTACACAGCCTTGTCCGAATGCTCCTTGAACGCTACAAGAGTCTCGTGCTCCATGGCGTCGAAGGTGTTGACGATGAAGCCGTCGGCTCCGAGGTAGTCGAGGCCCAGTTCGATCATGAGGGCGTAGACGGGTTTGGAACGGTCCTGGACGGGGTTGACGAGGTCGGAGCCGTGCACCGGCGGGCAGCCCGGCAGGCGGACGGGCTCCGGGAGGTCGCGGCACTCGCAGGTGGTGGTCCGAGCGAGCTCGGGGGTGTACAGCAGCGAGGCTAGCGACATGAGGCTGGAGGTAAAGAAGACGAACCGCGGCACGCCGAGCTCCTCGGCCACGACGAGCGCCGCGGGGCAGAGCATGTCGGTCAGGAAGGCCGCGACGCTCGCAGGTGCGTCCAGGAGCGAGCGGAGCAGATCGCGGAGGTGCGGGAGCGAGCGCTTGACGACAGTGAGGATGCGGGTCTCCAGGGGCGCGTCACCGGGGAGGTCGTCGAGGGACACCGCCGGGAGCTCTCTGGTGCAGACGCCCGGCGGGAGGGAGGCGAGCGGGGACGAGCGCGCGGGCGAGAAGCTGGCGAAGGTGACGACCGTGGCCGTGACGCCGTGGTGCGCGGCGAGGCGCGCCGCGAGCGCGGCCACCGGGATGACGTGCCCCACGCCCGGGCTGGTGAGCACAACCACGTGCGGTCCAGGAGCCATTGCTCCTCGCCCTGAAGAGCTTACTAAGGCACTGGCATAGGTATTTCGCCAAAGGTGCTGTTTGGATTGGTGGATATATAAGTGGGATAGGGATAGAAAAATTGATTGGAAAGATTTGAAATATTTATTCCTCCATCCTAATAAATTTTTCTGTGTTTTTAAATTAATGTTGTTGTTGATTTTTAACATCAACTTTGATCAATCGTTTTATTCAACTTTTTTTTATAAATTCTATATATTTACTATAATTTAATTTATCATTAACATTATTTGAATCACAACTTAAAATTTTACATATTTAAACTAATTTTTTAATAAATCAAATGATTAAAATTAATGTTAAAAATTAATAGCAACATTATTTTTTTAAAAAAAATAACTTTATATTAATTTCTCAATCCTAATTTTATTTATTATTTCTCGCTTCCCAAACATCACCGTAATGCACCTGCACCTTCACGAACGGTATCGCAACTGCTTTGATGTGGCCCCACCATGCTAACCGTTACATCATCCTTATCCCAGTGAGTGCGACTGCCTAGATTGACACTTTGACAATAGTGCATCGGGTGCAAATAATTCTTATTTTCTGATGTCGCGTACTCTTACATCTTGCTCTCAAGCAGCATACCTACGGTGTCCCTGAGGTAAATTTTCTTGCTGCATTGAACACGTCGTCTCGCAGAAAAAATATCCGCTTCTATCGACTGGCGATAAGTCTAGATAAGGATTGGCCATTTGGCTCTTTCTTCTTCGTCTTTTTGAAATAGATGGAGAGATAACGAATAAAAAAAGAAGTTTTTTCATAGCATATTGAACAATAATGATGCAGAAAAATACCACTATTTATTAAATTGATGATGTTAGAAAACATAATTAACATATCAATAAAGTAAATATTCTTCTATCATCATCATCATCATTTAAAATATAGAGAGTATGGAGTAACATTTATTAGATTATGTTTTTCTTTCGACAGCCTCATCTCTTTTTCTATTTTAAGGATATATATTAAAGACATTTGCTAGCTCTAAGTTAACTTAGATTTTGTATTCATCTAAGCCACATTTTTTACACAATGAAAATGTATATGTGGGACATTGCTTTTGTTATGCTGGAACAGTCTATACCTGAACCTGAAATAATTAGTTCTTAGACAAACCAAAATCTTGTAGTTATTATCACAGTATATTGAACAAATCAAATGCATACGTGAAATGTCCATTTTTTTTTATAGTTGGTAGCACTACAAGAAAAATGTTTTTTAAGTCACCAAAATATTTGGTCACTATATAT
>BCLF01000133.1:98307-117947 GCA_001602275.1 Zoysia japonica
TTGAATGTTTTTATGAGCAAAAGTAAAAATCTGGCTGGTTGATCAATATTTAGTGGCTATAAAGTGACTTAAATAGTATTAGTAAATTTGAAGTCACTTTATAAGGAGCGACCCATGATATTGGATTCAATAACTTTAGAGAAGTACTAGAATGCAACTAATTTTATTGAAACGAGTTAAAGAAAGTTTCAGATGCATGGCGGAAATGGAAAACCTACGCCTTCGATTAATGAAAAATCAGAAGTTTAGGAAATCGAAGATTAAATCAATACATTAGTGTAAAACAAGGAGCATCGTGGCTTCTTTTTTAATTAAAGAAGAAAATGTTGTAACTGGTTTTCTTTTTCTTTTTAACCAAACAAGAAAATGTAGTGACTGGCTTCTTTTCTTCTTCTTTTAAACTGAACAAGAAAAAGCTATGACATACAGAGCCTCCAACTGGGGATAGTTGATTATAGCAGCGTAGAATTTCAACGGGAAAAAGGAAATAGAAACGCTTGCTGAGTAATCTAGAAGTTTTAGTGGGTCAAAATAATACTGCCTTTATTTTTTATTGTTGTATACATTATCTTTAACTATTTGTTTCAGTAAAAAATCTGTTCAAATGAGTAAAATAAGCTTTGCATTGAATAACTTCAATGATAAAATAAATTATAATGTTATTTACCATATTTTTAAATAAAATAAATGATTACAGGCAATATTAAAATCAATGATGATCATAATTAGGGAGTATGTCTATAGATGCATGCATTTGTTGAGCCACTTTCTAGGCCAGGCCCATGGCCATCATGCATGTCACCTCGGTCCGAAGCGGGCACCGTGAGGGCTCCTTGGAATGCAGGAATGGAATAGGAAAAAACGTAGAAATAGGATTGAAATGAATATGTAAAACAGAGGATTGAAAAAAAGAGGAAATTTTTTAAGTAGGTGTTTGGATAGTTATAGGAAAAAAATAGGAATGTCTAGTGGTATTATATGTTTAGCATGCCCATTATCTCTAATTCTTTTTTATTTAGCACATTGACAGCTAGAAAATAAATAAAGGTGTATTGAAGTAATAAAAAAATGTAGGCGGCTTAGCTGCAGCTCAGTCATGTTCCATCAGAACACTATATCCCTTCTCTGTTATTTATGTGCGATGCATCAACTAAAATGAGGTAGGGAGCAAGTTGTTTTGGTTAGGATAATTACAAACAAAGAAGTGCCAAGCATCCATAGGAATTTTTTCAAGAGGTCTTAGGGCTCTTTTGGATTGGAGGATTTTCAAAGGATTTTTGTAGGATTCTATTCCAAATGATTTTTTTCCAATGAGGATCCTTTGGCACATAAGAATTGCTAAGGAAAAAATCCTAAGGAATCCTTTCCCATGCTCCATTTCAAAGGAAAAAAAGAATAGCCTCCTTTGGAACGTAGGATTTTCACAGGAATCAGTTCAATTTTACAGTAAAAACACAGGAAACAGAAAAATTTCCTTCGTTCTAAAGGAGGCCTGAGGTAAGACTTCTTGAAAAAATTCCTATGGATGCTTGGCACTTCTTTGTTTGTAATCATCCTAACCAAAACAACTTGCTCCGTGCCTCATTTTAGGTGATGCATCGCACATAAATAACAGAGAAGGGATATAGTATTCTGATGGAACATGATTGAGCTTCAGCTAAGCCGCCTGCATTTTTTTTACTTCAATACACCTTTTTTTTTGCTAGCTGTCAATGTGCTAAATAAAAAGGAATTAGAGATAATGAGCATGCTAAACATATAATGCCACTAGACATTCCTGTGTTTTTCTTACGACTATTCAAACACCTACTTAGGAAATTTTTCTCTGTTTTTCAATCCTTTGTTTTGCAAATTCATTCCAATCCTATTCCTACGTTTTTTTCTATTACTGCGTTTTGAATTCCTGTGTTTCAAAGAGCCCTTACCTCATTCTTTTTTTCCTTTGAAATGGAGCATAGGAACAGATTCCTTAAAAAAAATTTCTGCGCAATTCTTATGTGCCAAAGATCCTCATAGAAAAAAAATCTTTTGAAATAGAATCCCATAAAAATCCTTTAAAATCCCTCCAAGGAGCCAGTGCCACAGTTTCGATAAGACGGCTCTTTGATGGGCTGAGACGAGAGGCTGGGCCGCAGAAAGGCCGAGGACCACACAAGTGAGAGTGAGAAATTCCTTCCATTCGCAGAAACAAATCCGGCGTAGGGACCGAGACCGCCACCGCCCACCGTCACGCCGTCGCCGACGACATGTAGACCCAAGACCATCCTCGCCGCCCCTACTTCCTTCTGGAGGTTGGTCTGCGAGAAACCCTAACTTCTTTATTCGTTCGGGGACGCTTACCACCGACCCGACCGGCCGCCGTTGCGCGTCACAATAGAGATTGGTTAGAGCTAAACAAACAATCAGTATGCTAATCACACCTCGTGGTCTGGAGCTTGCATGCTTCGTGTACGTAGAGCGAGCCAGCATGATCCGCCCGTCAAGGATGAGGTGTGGATTCCAGGATTAAACAACTACGGGGTATTGTAACATGGCTACTTGACCAACTGAGTAGGCTTAGAGATAGAGATGGACATGCTTTTGAGGCCAACTAACTGTTGGTGGTGGCTGACCAGGAAAGTATTTCTGTGATAATTTACTTCATCAGAAAAACTTTATAGGATTATCTATATTATTTCTTTTTTATGGCCAGATTCTTACATTTTTGGTTGTCCCTTAGTTCTGTAGACGTCTTTGTAGGACCGGTGAAATCTGAAACATGCATATAGATGCCTGCACAAAAAAGTTTGATGAATCAAAACTGCTATTTTCAGCTGCACATTTTTCTATACATTTACAACTATGGACATTTATGAGGATTGGCGAATCCTTTAAAAGGCGGAGGCCAATCACAGGACATTAGGGAGGATTCGCTTGAATATCTATGAGCTACGAATGTTAAGGAGGGCAACTCTGCTCTGGATCATTCTCCTGAACAGAAGTTCCGCTCCGTTCTCAAGATCTCGGGTGATGCACTCTAATGCCTGCAACTGCTCCTCGCAAATAACTGCTCTTCTCTTCTGGAATGTTTTGACAAGGGACCTCTTGGGCATCAACACTTGCTTTGATAGAAGGCATAATATTGATTCGAGTAGAGAAACGGCAATCATTCTAGCCTTGAAAGATAGCCTGACAAGCTTGCAATTCTCCTTATCAAAAGTAGTCTTCTTACTAATCTTCTTAATTTTCTTGTGCCCCTTCTTGACCATGCCAATGTAAGATTGGATCTTGCCCTGGGTGCTTGCATCACCTCTTCTGAGAACCACTTGCAGATCTTGGACATTAGTCTTCAGTTCAGAAAAGATCTCATGCATGGCATTGCAGAGATCAATAAGCTCGAGAGAACTTTCCATTTCCCTATCCAACATCTTCCGTTGCTGGATGGAGGAAACTTGGCTGCTGGGCAAGTTGATGATCTCCTCAATGTGGCTGTAGACGTCTCCAAGCCTCCTCAGGCCATCGCACATTGCATCGATGGTTGCAGAGTGTGAAGAGATGCTTGCCTCTATGGTGAGAAGCTCAGCTTCGACTTCGATCTCATTGGAATACCTCTTAGATGGTACGCTTACTGATCTAAGATGGTGAGCCATGTCTGTATTTGGGCACACGAGGTTTAGGTGATGAAGATGAATGAAACTTTATTTTGGTGTGCCTGCCCCTTCTGCAAGGCCTATTTATATACCACAAGCATCTGCAAAAGCTTATTTTCAGTGGTAGACAAAAAGAATCATGCTACTCTTCTCCCAGGCACTGTCTGTTGATGTTCTGAGACAGTGCTGCAGAATTGTCACACTATCAAGATATTCATATGATTATATTGTTCTTAGGCCAACGGACATCTCAAAAATGAATGAAACACTCTGTCATGTTGAGGTTGTTGGTGGAAGTGAGAATCTGCATTAGTTCCTAGCATCATGGTAGATCTTGAAGCTAGTGCAAGTTTAGTTGTTTAAGAGGTTGTCAACTGGGCATTATTCCTGGAATCGGCATTGGTCGAATTCTTGTTAGGCCCTAGCATTGGAGGATTCAAGCTGTTGGATGATGATCATGGTGTAATGAGATGTTAGGAACAATGAATCTGTTTTTTTCCCTGACCCGTTCAATTTTCAACACGTCCACCATTCGTGCAGATTGCTGGCATGTTTGAACTACCCATTGCAACAGTGTGGGTGTAGACAGCCACACACAAGTGCACTGGTCTTGATTCTTGTCTCTAAACATCATAATGCTCCTAGGACATTTTGTTTCAATTACTGGTTGTCTTGCCGTGGCTATCTTGGGATAATAAATCATACAAAATTATTAGCAGCATATAGTGATCATAGTGCAGAACTATAATAAAATAAAGTATAAGATCTAACTTCTACGGTTCTACCTACAGGTGATACCTGTTGATATCTAAGGAAGATGAAAATTTTGAGGGCGAATAAGGAAAGGGATAAATTTTTTAGGGTGAATAAAGAATTTACTCTTTTGAAAACCTAGTTATTTGGTTGACTTAAAGAGATTCGGAGGTGAACCTAAGGTTACCATTGGAAATGGACTTGCACCAGATCTTGAAGGGCGATCGGGTCGAGACCGCTGCCATGGAGCCTCCAGTCAGCCACCATCATGCCGTGGATGAAGACTGTGCCCACCGCCCCTACTACTCCCTACAGGTTGGTCTGTCGGGCACCCTCATTTGTTTGCTTAATTTTGCGTTGTGATGCCTCACCAGTAGTTCTTTAGTGTAGATGCCACATTAGTGATTTGTTTTGTTAAATTTACTTGATGATGCTAATCAGACCTCGTGGGCGGGAGCTGTCCTGCTGCACGTCTGCAGACCGAAGCCAGGCATGATCCACCGGGCAAGGATTGGGTACTGATTAGTATTAAACATTTATGGAAGCATCTGAGTAATTGAGGCAGTTAGCTAATTATTGGCCAAAATATAATTGCTGGCTTGCTGCAATAATTTCATTTCTGAGAAATGCTCTCTGTTATTATCTGGTCAGATTCTGTATCCAGAAAACTATGAAAATCATCCAAATAACACTGAAATGTTTGCGTAAGAAAAATTGACTGGATCAAAATTTCAATATTCAGTTTCACATTTTTCTGTACATTTGCATTTATGAGCTTGTATGATGATTGGCAAATCCTTTAAAAGGTGGAGCCCAATCACAAAGACATTACTATGCATTCACTTGAGTATCTATGAGCTAAGAATGTTAAGGAGGGCAACTCTGCTCTGGATCATTCTCCTGAACAGAAGTTCTGCTCCATTCTCAAGATTTCTAATGATGCACTCTAATGCCTGCAACTGATCCTCAGAAATAACAGAAATAACCGCTCTTTTCTTCTGGAATGTCTTAAGAGACAAGGGACCTCTTGGGCATCAACACTTGCTTTGATAGTAAGCACAATGTTGATTCAAGTAGAGAGACGACAGTCATTCTAGCCTTGAAAGATAGCCTGACAAGCTTGTAATCCTCCTTATCAAAAGTAGTCTTCTTACTAATCTTCTTAATTTGCTTGTGCGCCTTCTTGACCACGCTAGTATAAGATTGGATCTTGGCCTCGATGCTTGCATCACCTCTTCGGAGAACCACTTGCAGATCTTGGAAGATAGTCTTCAATTCAGAAAAGATCTCATGCATAGCATTGCAGAGATCTATTAGCTCGAGAGAACTTTCCATTTCCCTATCCAACATGTTCCTTTGCTGGATCAAGGAAACTTGGCTGCTGGGCAAGTTGTTGATCTCCTCAATGTGGCTGTAGGCATCTCCAAGCCTCCTCAGGCCATCACACATTGCATCGATGGTTGCAGAGGGTGAAGTGATGCTTGCCTCTATGGTGAGCAACTCAGCTTCGACTTTGATCTCACTGGAGTACCTCTTAGATGGTAAGCTTACTGATCTAAGATGGCGCCATGTCTGTATTACAGTGCGTGATGTTGAGATAATGGAGAAGATAGAAGATGCTTTGGTTTGTTGTTCTACCCCTTCCGCAAGGCCTATTTATACACTAGAAACCTCTGAGAAAGCATATTTCAAATGTTAGACAGAAAGAATCGTGCCATTTCATCTCCCAGATATTGTCTGTTGATGTTTTGAGACAATACTGCATAATTGGCATAGTATAAATATATGTCATGTGATTATATTCTTCTTTAAACCACTAGGCATCTCAGGGACAAGTCAATAATTGGAAATAATAAGAATCTTCATTAGTTCGTAGCACCTAGATCTTAAAATTTCAAGTTAAGCTTTGTAACAGATTCTAGTGTATTATTCGCAGCATTTTCACTGGTCTGGTTCCCCGTTAGTCATTAGCATCAGTTGGTGCTTTTGTCAGCAGCACTAATGCTAATAAAATTGTTGTATAGTTCCATTAGGGATCTGGCATGTTTCTGATATGTGAGGCAGTTTCCATTTCACAATGATCCTACATCTCCAGTAGATGCAAAAATCATGAGCTTTGCAAGATAGCTGCCTCCTTGAGGCCAACGAATCAATATCTTGAGATAACATTTGGTGTTAATGCTACAAAAAGTTTTAATAGAATTAACAAAATTGTAGATGTGCGTGAATGCCACTGGTTGCAGTTATTTGTTTTGTTACAATTTAGTTTTGAGTTTCCAAGTGATTTAACTAGGGTACAGTATAATAGGAATCCATAGACTGTGATTTCACAACATCTGACACCGTTTTCCTTTTTTAAAAACTTTTACTTGGATTTACAGTATATTTCTTTTGTAGATACTGAAATGTTATGAAAGAACATAATCAGGAAACATCAAAAGCATACTTAAATGAAATTGGGAAACACACCAATTTACTGTCTGTTTATTTATTGTTAGGATGTCTGAAACCAAGTCTTTAGTCAGGAAACAGCAGAAGCATACTTAAATGGTGAAATTCACAAAATGAAGTTAGAAGAAGATTCTTTTTATCCATTCATTGAACTTCCTATACATGTTGCAAAACTATTGTGCTGATTGACTAATCCTTTAATTTGTGGATGTCAATCACAGGGCACTGGAAACCTGGGTATCTATGAGCTAAGAGAGTTTAGAAGAGAAACTCTGCACTGAATCAATCTTCTGAACAGAAGCTCGGCTCCACTCTCAAGATCTCTGATACTGCACTCCAAAGCTTGCAATTGCTCCTCTTCGCAGACTACTTTCCTTTTCCAGGAAGTTCTATCTACAAGAGACCACTTGGGCATCTCAATTTGCTTTGTCAATAGGCAAGATGTGGATTCATAAAGCATTGTGGTGATTGCTCTCGCTTCAGCCAGTAGCTTCACCACCCTGCAATCCTTCTCGTCAGAGGTAACCTTTTTGCAGACCTTCATGGTATGTTTGCGTGCTTTCTTGGCAGCTGGATGTATGCCTTGATTTGAGTAGCTGCACTGTCTCCCCTCTTGAGGACCATGAGTAGTTCTTGCGCAGTCATCTTCAACTCCAGAAAAAATTCCTGCATGGCGCTGCAGAGGTAAGCCAGACGAGTGACCGCGTGAGCTCTCCCTCTACTGCCTTCCTTTGCTGGACCTGGCAAAGGATGACTTGGTTGCTCGGTTTGGACATCATCTCTTCAATGCAGCTGTAGATGTTTCCAAGCCTCTTGAAACAAGCACGCATCGTGTTGATGGTTGCCGACGATGAAGAGATTGCTGTCTCTAGGCTCTGCAGCTGCCTCTCAACATCGGCCTCATTTGAGCGAGGGCTGGAGGGAGCGCTTGAAGATCTCAGATGACTAGCCATGCTTGAAGTTGAACCTTTGATGATGATGATGCTTTTTTACGGAAAATTGTGAAGAGCAGAAAAGAGCAGGCAACAATCAAATGATGATGATGCTCAACCCTTGGCTTCTCTCTATTTATATAACAGGGGTGCAATGGTATGATTATAACACTTGACAGGAAGAATCTTGGGTAACACCCTCCATATGGAAACACAGTCACCGACGTCCAGACAAATTGGTGCCCTCCTTAAGTTTTCGTGTCGCAGCAACAAACGTTGGAACATGTATGGCTCTCATGTCTCAAATTTTCGTGACAACTCTCTCTCTCTCTCTCTCTCTCTCTCTCTCTCTCTCAATGAGTTTCAAGCTGTGGTTGAATGAAGGACAGCTTCCTGTTCTGATGTTATCAAAAGAATAATAAGTTTGGTTGTCTTCTTTTGCTCCAACATCAATGGTGCGTTCAACACTTCGTGCAGCGTCGCTGTCATGTTTCAGCTATGTATGAAGTTATGAATCTATCGCAACTGTGAGGACAACCGTGTAGGTGCACGGGTCTTGGTTCGACAAACAACACACTTTTCCTGTAACACTGTCGCTTGGCTGTCTTGAGATGATCGATCATGTCAAATTAAATATTAGGGAAAAATATAATTACACTGTGCAGAAATGTGATACAATGTACTCCTAGATGCTAACTAGCCAGTTATTGAAAATCGATTGGAGCAGGGTCTTAACTAGGCTTTAGTTTTTTTTTTAAGACAAAAAGGTTTTTGCCCCGCTTACACACTAGGGATGTACAAAAACTAGGCTTAAGCTTTGACCTGGTTAATATTTGTCTGAGCCATGCCGAACTGTACTCACAATAACTAATCTAACGTGCTATCATGAAATGGATTGTGTTAATTTGGCAAGCCAGGCAACGGAGACAGGGAACGAAGCCGTTTGAAGACATCAATAATTCAGACAATCAACTGTAGTGGGAATTAGGACTCATTTTCAACCGTTTGATCTGAAACTAACGGTTACAGTAACAAGTGAACACTTGCTGCCCATTAAGATTTTCTTTTGACGAAGTACTAATTTTATGTACTGTTCATCTTCTCGCAGTTTAATGTAGCAATCGCTAACGCAAGCCACAGGGGAGTGATAGGTAGGAGAAATAGCTATCGCTGCCTTCATTTCTTATAATTCGCCTATATATATACTCGTGTATAGCCATACGTAGACATTACTTGATGACATCAACACTACTACATCTACACGCGACAACTACGCACGTACATACATCAGGAATATACTTGGGTGTTCAGTCGACAACATTGTTGCTGAAGAGCTTGAACTCGCCGGCGTCAAGCACGAGCTTCCGGATGGAGGCGAAGGCGCCGATGCCCCCAACGCCGACGAACATGACCATGACGGTCGTGTTGGCGATGAAGACCCGCGATCTCCTCGGCGGCGCGAGCGCGATGTTGTACATGAGGACTGGGAGCACGAAGTCGAGCGGGATGAACCCCACGGCGCCGACGACCCCCACGATATCGCCGAAGAAGGGCAGCATGGCCGCCACGAACGCGCAGAACGCCAGGTACAGCGTCCGGAACAGCAGCCGCGGGAGGAGGTTCCGGCGGGAGAACCGTCCCTGCGCCGCGTCGGCCGAGTTCTTCTCCATGATCTCGTACGCCACCTGGGAGTAGACGAGGCCGATGGCGAGAAGCTGGAGGAGCACGAACAGGACGGCGACGCCCAGCAGCCACGTCGGGGCGAGGGCGGGGCCGGAGTCCGGCATCAGGCTCTTGAGGACGTTGGACTGGACGTGGCTGCCGAAGGCCCAGTATCCGGTGATGGACGACAGGAAGAAGGTGAAGACGATGACGGAGTAGCACAGCACCAGCGCCTTCATCATCTTCCCCGCAGCTGGGGGTGCCAACGTCGCCTGCACAAACGAGTTCAAATTAGTTGGGCCCGTGATGCAACTTTCTATTTGGGCTCTGTTTACAGGCCTTCTACTACAAGCTTGAAGCACAAGGAGCCCAGTCTATTCCATCATTTTATCCCAGCCCATTATACCAGAACGTGCAGTTTTTACCTGGATTTCAGGCAGTATGCCATTGCCGAAAACAGAGGCTAGTATGGAAATGGATAGGAAAGCATTGAAGGTCTGCTCCGATTTGGACGTGCTTAAGGAGTAGTCCTTCGCAGGAACATTCTTGGAAAAGCCTGTAATGAATTACGACATAGTCAAACAACAGTACAACAGCGAAGTGCTACAATGACTCTAGGAAAGCTACTGGTTCCATGAACAGTACATCCACTTGCAACAAGAAAAAAGTAAGCATATGGAGCAGAGAATCTCCCAAAAATCCATCCATAGACAGCAACGAGCCACCTCAAGATGCCCCAAGCATCCCCGCCAGAGATTACAGGCTTACAGCCAACAACATCGTCCCGTCACCGGGGTGCAGTCCTCCAACAAGACGAAGTCCGGTAGACAAGGAGAGTTCAGGCAATATACCTGCACGAATGCAAGCAGCAGACACAAGAATGGTGTAGCCCAAGCTCAGTAGCAGCGACAAGAAGTTGATATGCCGCAGCGAGTGGAATGATGGTAATTGTGAGAGGAAGGCCAGCACCACAGCCACGATGATGATGAAATGGTACAGTTTTAGGGGACCATTAGGAGCAAGGCTTGTGTACATAATCTGCATGGGAACCATGGAACATCAGGAAAAAAAAAGGCAATTAATCATGTGAACAGACTTTAACAGAAAGCAGGGTATGTTATTTCTTGACATGGGGTGGAGGGTGCGGGAGACCGACTGGCTACATGACATGTGGGTCGAGTCCTGAATCACTGAAGCCCTTCATGTCAGAAATATTACTCTATCTATACTACAGACTAATTTCCGGCTGCATTTGTTGCTTTCTTCTTTGAATTTACTTTCTACTTTAACAGCTAAAACTTCAGGCCTACAGACTATAATAGTTGAACGAACTGAAATATCTCCTTTCTCTACAATTCGAAGATCAGAAACTTAAGGTTGGCAGTGAATATCAACAGCGACGCATGCCTGGTGTGAAACTCTAGGTTGTAGCCTTAGCCTAGCACACGACCACATGGTGTTCAAATATCCAATGTTAGAATGATAAACACGTGAAAATGACATATCAGCTCTAGGATGTAGCCGCTAGCACACGACCGCATCATGTTCAAATATCCAATGTTCAATGTTGGAATGACAAACACGTGAAAATGACACATCAGCTTCTTAAAAAGGACTTCGTTTGCTGCTTTTGTGATTCGGTTGTAAGGGGAAAATCCTATTGGACCATAGTATTGGGTTCGGTACTCTGTTCTAGTTGCTTGATCAGGACAACATTACGAATATTAGGATACTGCAAAGCCACAAGCCATGCCAATCACGCATATTTTGCAATCCTCCCTGAAGCAACACATGTGAACAGAGACTATTTAGCATGTCAGGCTTGCGTCTAAGAACAGAAACTCTACTAATTTTCTGATGCCAACTGATTGAATAAACGATCTGCGTGTGGGTTAAGTCACCGCAACAGTGCACATATAATAGAGTGAGTCGTCTTCCCTGAAGCAACTCATGTGAAGTCAACAGAGCAGTTCCGGAAAGCCACATGCACAATATCTATGCACGCCCTGCATTCACACAAATGGGCATGATTGCTTCCACATTTGGGACGGCAACCATATGTGGATATGAGGATATCCTAGTCTGCTGAGGACGGACCAATATATCTGTCTGAAACGCAGGCGACATGTAGAAAGATATCACCACATTCCACAGCTCAATATAGAGCATCAAACAAATCCGACACTATTTCAGGCTAAGCACGAACAAACAAATTGTGCAACTGAAATTGAAGGGAAGTTCTTGGTTGCAACGAGAGAGCGCACCTCGAGGCAGTCGGCAGCGAGCAGGATGGCGCCGATGCTGACGCCGGTGTTGATGGTGGTCTGGATGGTCACCACGAAGTAAAACATCCACCCGGACCCTGCTCACCAAACACGAGCCGCGATTCAATTAGCGCGCCACCGCGAAGGTCACCAACGCACCGAAAAGGTAGTTAATGGTGGGGACTAGGGAGCAGGACGGACGGCACGGCCAGGACAGCAGCGCTAGCACAGTCCGTGGTGATCCCTGCCGTCCGTCCATGGCGTGCACGCTAGCGGCAGGGCCGGAAGTGGTCCGCACGGCATCGATGCCGCCGCGCTCGCTGAACCACGTGGTCGCACGCGCGATGCGTGCGGTGGCAGCGGTTGATTCCGTTGGCTTTGGTTGCCGAGATGACAGGTCAGTCGCAGGGGGGCACGTACGTACGTACCGAGGACGTCGGCGGCGAGCTCACGGAAGCGGATGTGGCGGCGTCCGCGGGCCTCGCAGTGGTCGAGGACGCGGGACATGAGGGAGTACTCGTAGAAGGTGACCGCGGCCATGACGGCGAGCGCCCACCCCATCCCCCGCAGCGCGTAGGGCAGCGTCAGCACCGTCGGCCCCACGATCGCCGTCGTCAGGTGAAACCCGGCGTGCCACCACGTCCCTGCGAGAGAACCCCGATCGGTCACACGCACTCGCGATGAGATTGAGAGACCGATCAATCAGCGCGCGCGCAGGCACCGACCGACGGGGAAGGAAGGAAGGCAAGCAGGGGCGGCGCGGGGTGTACTATACACACGTACGTACCCTTGGACTCGAGCACGAAGGCGGCTCCGGCGTCGGCTTCGGCCGCAGTCGCGAGCGCCGGCTTCGTGGCGGCGCCGTTGGTCCCGGTCTCCGGGTCGAGCGCGGCGGGCGCCATGGCGTTGGGCCTCGACCCGCCGCTCGAAAGCGCGAGGCGAGGATCCGATAGTTAAACGGTGGCCTAGTCGGACAATCCCTCCTCCTTCCTTGGCGGCGCACGGTTGCGGTTGATGCGATACGATGTGACGTGCTGGAGTGAGTGCGAGGCGGGAACTTGCGTGAGAGCGGAGCGCGGCTTGGGGGTCTCCGTTCGCGCCGCCGGTTTATTTTTGGAGCTTTGCCTTTGGGATTGGAAGGAGGAGGCCTCGAGCCCGCCGTATTTATGCTGCCCGCGGCCTGGTAGTAGGGCACGGACGAAGAGGAATGGGAAAATATGGGCAATCTACCAGGAATCAGGATCATTTATCTTCATTACTTCGAAATCATCCTGCCTAATATATGGTCAGTTGTTTTTGGTGAACCACATGTTATACTTCCTCCCGTTCACAAAAGAGATGGTTTTAGACAATGGTATAACTTTGACTTTTATTTTTTATAAAAATATTTATTAAAAATAACATATTTATATTTTTATGAAAGTGCATCATATAATTTTCATATTTTTGAATTTATATAATATTTTTAAGCTTTAATTAAAATATTGTTCTAAACAACTTTTTTTAACCGAATGGAGTACAGCGTAACTTCCAGGTTATAAAGATGGAAAATCTCAATTCATCTACCGGTACTAGGGCAGTCATCGGATTTTTTTCTTGTCGGATTTATCCGAAGAGACTAGTGCAGCTGCCAGATTGATGACACTACCTTGTCTCTGTCAGTCCCTCTCCCCAACATGGCAGTCACACACTCACTCTCCCTTCTCACTCACGCTCCGCCACTGGGATTAGATCCGGAATAAAGAATACTCCATTTATCTCTAAAATTATCAGTGTTAGAACAATAACTATTATATTTCTAAATTTAAATTTCTAACTTGATTATAACAATTAAAAAAAGAGTAGACTTACGCGCACGAGGTCCACAGAAGATGCGATCGGGATAGTCAGGCTGTGTTGCCTCTTCATTGCGCCACAAAATATGGTCAATAAGTGTGTTGTGATTGCCAATTGAATCCCCTCCTTCATTCTCGAGCATGCCAATTGTTCCATAGCATCTCTGTTTTTTCTAACTGCAAATATGCAGTTGTTGTGGACCTTGTGGTGGTTGTGGTTGTTGGAGTAACAGCCTTTCTACACTTGCAGCGTTATTTTGACAATATTGATCCTTTCTTAATACGAAAGGTGTCATGCATGACACAAAACCTCTTTAAATTGCATACAGTTGTCAAAGAGAGCTTGACCGAACAAATGATGCACTTTTTCTTGTTGTATTCTATAATATGTAGTAGGAAACATAGACGTAAAACATTCACCCGTGGAAATATCCAAGTTGCTCGAATGCCTTGATGGGATAAATAAAACCAGAACATGCCATGAAAGAATAATCCCTCCAAAGCGAAGCTGAGTCACAATCCACCGGACTCGACCCTCTGTGAAAACTTGGCGTAAAACTATGATTAGTAATGCGGTGTACTGGAGGTTTAGGCAAAGCAGATCTTAAGTCTGAACGCAGAATTTTCATAAAAATTCTACAAAAATTTTATTCAATTTCACCAAAAAAATGCAAAAAACATAAAAAAATTCCTTCAATCCAAAAGGCCTTAGACGGTGTTTGGTTGGGATGTTTTTCTCCGTAAATTGGTTACAACGGCATCTAATGACGCTCATTTACGTTTGCTTGGGCTAAGAGGTAATCTGTTTACAGTGCGATCCATTCCCACCCTTCAGAATCCCGTTACCACCCGCGTATCAGGGGGAATCATTCGCCCTCGGCGACTGCGCTGTGCTCAAACGGCCGCACCGGCGTGTACTCCACGAAGCTTCGTCCCATGCTCCGGTCGACGCTTCCCCTCCCTGCTCCTCGGCGCCCTCCTTCCTCGCCATCCAGGCCCACCGCATCACACGTCCTCTTGGCGCAGCAGCGCCGCTCCCTCGTGCTCGCGCTCCAGTCTCGTGTCGCCGATTTCTCTCTCTCACACACACCGAGCAGGGGGTGGTGGCTGGTTCCAGCAGAAGTTGTGGCGGGAGCGTCGATCTGGTGGCAGCGACGCCCGGCGGCGATAGGACACCGGTGGCGGCCGGCGTGAGTAGGTAGCGACGAGCGCAGGGGATTGGTGGCTGGATCAGGGCGAGCGTGAGGCAGAGCAGGGTGGGCAGCTCAAATCCAACGCAGATGCATCCATGACGCCAGCCAAGATGACGCTGCGGCACGCGGGGCAACAGCCCAAGGAGGAGCAGTGCAGGATGTTGACGAGCTCGAGCGGCATGGCTCAGATTCTAGCTGCCGCACAACGGTAAGCAATTACATTACCGTTGACAAACAAACAAAAAGTGGAATTTAGTGATCCCACTGGTAACGACTGTAATTTATTTACGTTGCCGCCGTTATTGTTGTCAGAATGCAACAAAAAAAAAGAAAAAATCAATATCACGTGCAGTCAGTGATGAAAAATGAGTCTATCATAAAGAAACCTCTCTTATAAATAATATTTGTGAGCTCGAATCAAAATAAATTTGAGCTGACAACAATTATCGGATGACTCTCTGAAAAAATTCGCATACCAAACACCTTCTTATCGTACCAATCGGAGGTGACGGTTTCGCGTCTAACCGCACTACCTGCCATGCAGCAGAGCAGAAAGCGCAAACCGTGGGAAAAAACGACGGTACCACTATTTCCAGCTGACAACGTTTTCTAACCTTGGAGACGTTGTTGCCTCGTGGCCCTCGTTGCATCTATTGAGTCTCCCCAGCCACGAACTTGTCGAAATGTCACAGGGCGGATTGCACACTGGCGTACCGAGCTGGTGGGTCAAATATATCGTGGTATATCTAAAATTTTTAGCTCAAATTAATTTTAATGTATAAATCAGTTAAAATTTTAATTTTAATAGATATTTAAATAATAAATATATATAAATAATTTTAAAATATTGCTATATATATATATATATGTATACCAGATTTAATAGAGATGACAATAATAAAATTTTAAATATTGATATAAATATATGTTAAACTACTATTTTTCATCTAAGTATCTAAATTAATGTTTACTAAGTATCTAAATTAATGTTTACGTACTCGATTTAGATATCTATTAGCTGTTTTACCTAATATCTTTTCCATTCAAATAATGTTGCTCCGCCGTAATTTTTGACACCAAATACACTTAGTTCTATTAAAATTTTCAAGCGAAATATATGAAACATTTAATTTTAATTTTAAATGACGGAATACTTAATAAAAAAATAAAACTTTTGATCTGTAGTGATAGAATATTTGATTTTTTTAAATATTTCTCTCTCTTACGAGTCTAAACTTACTATGCATTTACGAGTTAAACTTTTTTTTAGACCGCATACTTAATAAATTAGACTAAAATTTGATAGTATAGAGTGGTTCTTCAGTTATGACAGATGAAAAAGATAAGTGTTCTATAGTTTGCTCAGTTTTTTTCTCTTTAACCTTTAGTGACTCATTGCTATTATAGTAAAATCTTAGGTACGCCATTGGGATTGCACGTCTCCACTGCACCTGCAAGGAAACCGGCGAACCATGGACAACTGTCAGTAGAATGACAGCGATCATTCGAGGCATAAGAGGGACAAAGAATTTATCATGAGGTTAGAAAGATAAGAGGGCAGTTCATCAGAGGATCAGTCAGTGCAAGGAACAATAGATGGTTCCATCATCCAAACCAGAAAGCATCGATTCTGGTCTCGCGCGCGTAACACATATCAGCACATGCCTCTCTGCATGCATAATTGCTTGCGCCGTCCAGACGAAAACTTTGAAAGAAGCCAAGAGAACATGTTCTCCCACTATATCGATCCCAGCATAACGCTGCTATAGATTCCGTACGCAAGCAGTACATGCAGGGGACAAATGTCAAGCAAGTTAAAACATTAAGCAACTGTAAGCTATAAAAATCTGAGTCATTTGGAATTATGTACACATGAACTTCGTGCAGCTGCAGCTATGCCCGGTGGCCTTGAATACTAAGACAAGCATCATAGTTACAACAGTGCATACAGTACGTCAAATGACCATTTCAAAATTCAAAAGAACGAGGTCCAGAGTCGCGGAAGCCATCTACATGACTCAAGAATCAGGAATATTTACATCTATATATTTAGAGAGGGTACAAAACTCTACCAATATATTACAATTTGACAATTGCTCATACATCTAGCCGAAAACTTTATCGGCCTGTAGTGGGCCAATGTATGGACACTATGATTAGCACAGATAAGGAATAGGATATACTGACAGGACAATGAGATTAGAGTTGCCTGGTTACAAACATTGCTTTCACATTTTCAAAAAAAAAAAACAAACATTGCTTTCAGAATTATGAGGTTTATTGATAGCAAAAAGTCAGTCGTGTGATCTCAGCTTGGTTCTTGCACATCCATCAGCTGCAATTCTTAAAGTGCTACTCGCAAAGCACAGATTTTATAACACAATTCGTAGAGAGAAAAAAAGATATTTGGCCATCTGCAGCTTTTGAGTGAATTATTAGCAAAGCTGAGACGCTGCATTAAAGCCAGCTACATAAACTCCTCAGGGACATGCATGCCAAACCCACGCTTCAACTTCTCAATTCTATTCAATAAAAATGTGATATATGTTAGCAAGTGACCATACAGAGTAAAATTGCAACCAGAACACAGAAATAAAAAAAAAATCAGCTCCGAAGAACAGGCCAATGCATATGTCGCTAAGGCAAGCCAGATGCATGTCTGCAGCTAATTTAATATACATAAAAGGTGCTTGTTCGATGTCTAAGGCTAGATTTTGCATGTCACACTAAGTAAGCTATTTATGGTCAATAATTCCAAATCCTTAAAGATTCCATAGTAATGGCTCTGAAATAAATATTCACAAGCTACTACTTTGAAGTGCCGCTGAAAATTCAAAGAATAGTTGCAATTTTGGGTTTTATTTTAGGGAAGTGGAAATGGAGCACTTAACATGGGATGTTAGGAAAGTTCGGATAGGAACCTATATGACAATTCTAGGTTGTGTGCATCATGGCTGAACTAGTGCTGTGAATGGGAGTGGATGTTGTCAATGATAAAAAAAAAATGTTGGTTCAGCTTAGATCAAGATTCAAATCCACATTCAATTGTTTGTAATAAGGTAAATGGTCAATGTGAAATGTTCCCACATTTCAATAGCAAATGGGCATAACTCTAGCCCCAAAAATCAACTACAACAAAGTTTACACCATATGCAAACACATGAAGATATGCAAACAAGTGCTGGTTTTGATGCACAATGGACTCATACATGGAATACAAACCAAGGTTTCAGTGCTTCGACTCAAAGCAGACGATAAATAAACAATCAACACTAACTATTCCAAACAATAAAAGAAAGAGAGAAATAGATACTCCCTCCGTCCCCTTTGTCGTTTTAGGTTTGGATACGGGAATTAAAGATGGTGAAAAAGGTGGAATGTGCAGAAAACGAGGAGAGAGATAGAGATAAGGATGTATTGGGAATAGAGAAAGATGTATTGGGAAGCGAGAATGACAAGTAAAATGGAAAAACTTGTTAACTATAGGATGACAAATAATTGGGGACGGATGGAGTAGGAAGCAGGAATGTTATAAGATCATCAAAATGGTTAAATAAGATAACACAAGGACTATTTTTGTTTATGCCAAATTTACTTATACCACGTGAGTTCGCCACTAGAGGTGATTGAATATTTCACCTCGCATGAAGAACTGCAATAGTTCTCATGCTAAATCATATGAATGACTTTTTGATATAATGAACAAATGTACATGAACATTCAGAACCAAATATATATACCCCTATCGTCTCTTTAATACCAACATAGGAACAAAAAAGATAACATTTAATAAGTGCAAGTTAAAAGAGTAAAGAAAATTACGTGGGAGCAAGTTTTCCAAGACTGCGTAGTTTCTTGCCAGTTGCTTCATCAGTAATATTTCCAGATATCTCAATAGAATATGATTTTCCAGATATGCGTGGAAGCCCTCTCCCTACAAGCAAATCTAAATCCCTCAGATGAAGTTCTCTTCCATTGACCAGAACACCAGTATCCCCACCAGCACAATTTCTCGCCATCGGATAATTGAACTCTCTAATAAATGGCTATAAAACAACATAAGTACTCATGAGAACACATTTTTTTTATAAGAATAGCAGAATTCCTAATTTAAAAGAGGCTGATCTTACAGGGATAATGCCAATACACTCTCGCCCCATGACGCCCCAAAAACCAGCACGGTAGTCGTACCTGAATCATCGACAGATGAGGAAAAATTGTTAATGTTGTCTCAAACAAAATAAAACCTCAAATGGCCAATAGAAAATTACTTCATACAGCAAATAATGAACAAGATAATGCATAGTTGAGTTTAAGTTACACCAATGTCATTCCAGAATCCATACACATAAGCAATGCTCTAGTCAAGCTAGAAATGCATATTCACTTATAGCTTTATAGGTCAAGATCCATTAAAATAGTTAAAGGTAAACCGATCCCTTTAGATGCAAGTTTCAATATAAGGAGCTAAGCAGGTCGATAAAAATGGTAGCCCTGAAACTAACTATGTGTTCCTACTCTGCCACAGCCACACACTGGAACCATTACATGTTTAAAAATATTAAACACAAAACTAGCAGCCGTGATTAAAGTGTTCTGAAAGAAGATAACAGATTAATGAAAAAGGAGTTTGTAGTGTACGTAAGTTGCAAAAGGGCCTTTAGCCTAGTGGTTAAGGAGCCTCAATAGCACCCCTCGGGTCCTGGTTTTGAATTCCCGTGGGAGCAAATTTCAAGATAAGGGTAAACAAAATTCCCTCGTCCATCCCACACCAAAGCACACGTCTCATGCTTGGCCCAAGTTGTTGGTCGCTCACACAGGATATAGTGCCACTGTGTAAGGGTGGGGCATGGGTTTGGGGGTTTTCTCAACCTGCATGAGGTCTTCTTTTTAATGCAATGCCACAGGGCAGCCTTACCCC
>BCLF01000133.1:117981-161936 GCA_001602275.1 Zoysia japonica
CCCCCCCCCCCCCCCCCCCGCCAGGTCGAGTTTTTTTGGGGCACATATGTTCTCCATAGGAGGCATTGATAAGAAATATTAGGAATAAAAAATAATGCATCTAAGCCAGGTTTCTTCTGTCTAAACAGATATGTTATGGATTTTTGCTCCTCCTGATTGTAGCTATGCCTTAGATGGATCGATCCGCATTCACAACAAATAGAATATAACAGTGTATGCAGTGCAAAAAACAACAAATATTGCAAAATGTTAATTGACATGTAGCAGAACTATAGCAATCACTTACCAATAAGAACCAGGCTCAATAGGACCTGCCTTCTTCTCTGCCCTCTTGAGTGCTCTTCCAGAGATTGGGTGACCGTTAATGGAAACTTTAACAATGTCCATGGACTGATTAAATAGAGAAAGGTCCTTGAAACTCTTCTTCAAGAAACCAGCAAAAAACGGTGAATCCCCACTCTTGCCAGTAGAGGACTGATCTTCATCTAACCCAATCTCTGAGGAACCATGAGAAAACCCAGAATTTGTACGTCCATTAACTGATGATCCACTCTCTTCAAGGGAACTGGCATCTTCAACAAAAGGCAGTTGTGCTTTTCCATCTTCTTCTTCCTTTTTAGATTCTTCACATCTCTCATTTCTGCTTGCAGATTCAGGGGTACTATTGGCATCTTTTTTATTGTTTTTATCATTGACGCAAATGCTTTCAGCTTCATGGGCACATTTTCCAGCTTTGTCACTATTTTTCTCATATTCCTTGCATGTATGTTCAACATTAGTGCTACCAATATCATATACTTTGTCCGTCCTTTCAAACTTTTCACTCCCTTCTTCAAGACCACCAGTATCATCCTTCCCATTATCTTGCCCGTACATATCGCTACCATCTTCAGGGTTGCAACATTTATCTTCTTTGTTTTTATGTGCATGATTTTTGCACCAGCTTCCATCTACAGTGGCATCTGTGTCACCTTCACTACCCTTTTGCTTGCCTCGTGTACCTAAACACTCACTATCATTAACATGGTATTCACTTTTGAAAGTTAAGTCCAATCTATAAGCCAGGCCTTGGTCCTCCACGTTGTTATCCTTTTCTTCTGTGCACAATGGATCAACAAGCTTGTCCTCTAACACTGGAGAGTGTAAGCTAACTGTGGAATCTATAGAAGGCTCCACCTTGCAGTCTGCATCTCTTTCACAAAGTATATCCTTTGGGCTCCCAACATCTACAAACCTGCTTGGAGAAAAAGATAGATCACGTACTTTTGACTGAATGCTCCTGCCTGACACACATTCTTTTCCTGTCTTGTCATGACTAACGGTAGAAGAAAGTGAATTATCATCTGCAAAACCTGGGTTGATTTGCATGCTGCTATCCTCATTTGAACAATAATACATGGAATCGAAAACATCGTGGCACTGATGTGCAGCATCTCGTCTCATCTGATCACTTGAGCTTTGCTCCATTTCAGGCCCATATAAGGATGCCGATTGCGTGAAGGGAATACCCTTTTCTTCCGCTCGCTTCAAACTAACTATCTGACAGCAAGATCCACATTGCAGCCGGTTCTGCTTCCTGATTATGCATTTTTCCATTGGCATCTGCAATAGATGATAACAAGAACTGCACACAACAAAAGGTGCAGCACCATCCACTGGGCGGCAGAGATGTTCTGCCTTCTTCCTGAAGTACTCTGCTCTCCTCTTTGATATGGACCGATGCGAGTACAGTGAAGATGTCACAGACCTCCGATCATAATCTGATGAAATAGAAAGAGATCTCTCAAACTGATAGGTTTCATGTTGACCGGCAAAATACCTCGCCATGGGAATGTTCTCCTCCTGCGGTGGAGCCCTTTCCATATGCAGGCAATGTGGGCAAGCACATGAATAATTATGGTAACCCCCAGGCGCAATCCCACCGTTCTCCCATTGCCTCCCAGGAAACTGGCGGTAATGGTCACTTGTCTGCCTAACATACCTCTTCCCATGTTCAGGACGTGTCGGAGAGTACATATTTGCTGGCAAACCATGGCCATACTGCCCACCACAGCGCGGGCGGTGGTACCCACCAAGAGGCGGTGGCTCAGGTTGCTCGGGTATCAGAGAGACCGCGCGGCGTCGCACCCTACCGTGCTCCCGCGGCGGCCCGACGACGTGGCAGGACCGCGTGATCTGTTCCCTCAGCTTGTCCAGCTTGCGCAGCAGCTCCACGGGGTCCTGCCGCAGCACAGCCCAGTCGACGCCCCTCGGGTCGCCGCATTGCGTGCGCTCCTCCACCGCAATCCTCCTCCTGTACTTCATCTCCTTCAGACCGCTCCCCATGGCGGGCGCTTCCCCGACAAGGCGAGCCTGCTCCCACCTTTCCCAATGGATCGACAAGCGCGAGCCGTGTCCTCCTGCACAGCTGCGCCAAATTTGTATCAGTTAGGGACGCGACGGAATAGAGGGCCAGAGGGGTTCCCTCTGAAGGGAAGCAGGGAATGGGGAATGGGCGTAAGATCCGCCGTCCTTTGCTGGGGGTTAGCGAGGGCGAGGCGGTTACCTTCCGACGAATCCCCTCTGCTACGAGGCTACAGCGCTGAGGCGTGGCGGCGCCGGCGGCTCATCATCAGGGTTTCGCGGCGCGGCTCTGGGAATCCGCCATGAGAGACGGGAGAGGACTGGGAGGCGGCAGTGTGCCTGGCAATGGAGACGACAAGGCACAAGGGAGCGAAGTGAAAGAGCCAAACGTATAGCTGCTGGCTCTCCGAGGACCTGCTTGTGAATATACGGATTCTACGAGGGCCCTCGCACGCGGGGCTGGTTACGTGGGGATGTGGTCCGCCTTTGGAATGATCTGGCTACGCCGCTGACGTGAGGGGTCAAAAGGACAGGCCCACGTCGAGGCGAGCGGTGGAGACGAGGCCGCGGGCTTACAGCTGGCGGGAACCGGGGGATCCTCGCGCCTTCCGTTACTTTTTCTCCTGTGTCCTCTCCGTCGGCTCGACCGCTTAACTGTTTTTTAAATCTAATTGAAATTTACGCTTCCGATTAAAACGGATAAAACATCATGATCAGATACTCTATTTTTTTTTTGCGACGGAAACATCATGATCACTTTGCCCGACGACCGATGTCTGAACGTGTAACGGTCTCTGTCAGCGGTCCATTCTTGGTTCGGTAAAGCAAGCAATTTTTATTTCCCAAAATCACGCAAACATCGCCAGCGGAATCCGAATTATTTAGGGCTGCTTAGAGAACGAACTCCGTATGCTGGGGTCATCGTCTAATCCACTGTACCATTTCTATCTTTTCGCTTTCTACTGTCAGCAAATGTAGCTTTAACCAGCAGAAAAATTGTCGGCAAAAATTATCTCGACACTTTCAAAACAGTCGCAGTAGAAGCCGTCGACAAAACTTTTGCCGACAGTTATTACATTTTCCGACACTTGATGTGTCACAGTTTAGATAATTTTGACGACAAATATTGGTTTTATCGACAGACCTTCTTTTTACTAACACCAGACAATTGCCGACAGATGCTCACATTTGCCGACAGAGAATGTGTTGGAAAAGAGTGATTTCAGATGTTAATTTAGCCAGCTTTACCTTACTGAGAACCTGTCGGCAAAAGATGGCCATATATTTTAGATATAATTACTGAAATCCACATTTCAATGATCTATAATAGTACAAAAGTAGTTCTTCACATCTTAGTTATAAACAACAGATTTAAGACAATTATTAAAAGCTCCAAATCGATTAACAAACCAGATACAAATTTCCACCTTTTCAACATAAAAACATATAACAATCTCCAATTCATACACGCAATAGACAAATTTATACAAGTCCTATCCAACTGCCACAAGGCCAAGCAATAACCCTACCATATCCTTCAACTAGAGTCCAGGACTCATAATAATTTTACAAGTCCAAAATACCACACTTGCTTAAACATAGTATTTCAACTCTCATGTAGTCCTGTAAACACAAAAGGTTGCCCCTCCAAAATACTAGTAACACTTTCGGGTCCTGCTTGCCACACAAAAGGTTGCAAGTCCAATATGCTTGTAACACTTTGCTCCTACCATGAATACCTAGGAACAAAAAAAAACTAAGATAACAAGGTAAAGTAAGATTAAATTTGTTATATGTCAATCTGTCCTGCTAAATAAAAACAAAGAGATCATGTTCTTACTGTTTTTTAATTAATATATGAGGTTCCTACTATTTTTCTTTTTTTACTACTTGTTGCATTGTATTTCATGAAAAGGAAAAAATTTTAAGTGTTGCAGTTAAGTTGACAAAATAACAACATTATTACAGTTTGCCCTTTTGTTAAACAGGCAAGTAGCCAAGTACATAGATTTTTCTTAGAATATATGCAGCTTCCAAGGTCAGTTATAACATTCTAAACATGTCACAATATGCACTGCCACAATGGCAAATACAAATAACCTGATACTCAGTTAAAGACGGGGCAATTACTTTTTTGCCATCCTCTCAAATAGTCTGCTCCCATTTGCCATTCTCCCGAAATCTCTCATTTGCCATCCAAGAGCCTAAAAAAAGGCTCATAGTACTTAAACTACCTTTTGTTTAATTATTTTAGAGTTTTTAATTATTGTACTAACTCTGCTCCTAAATTCTTGACTTTTAATTTTTAATGTCATGTTTAACTCTTCATCTTATTAAAAAAATAAAAATATCACTTATTTTATTGTGATTAATTTTATCATAAGAGATGCTTTAAACATGACTAATTTATTTTTATAGCTATAAAAATAAATAAAACGTATGATTAAATATGGTGCCTACAAGTTAAAAGTATAAAAAAATTATGAACAAAGGGAGTAAGTTTCTAATTAAACCGAGTAAATTCCAGTCCTTCATAACTTATTAAAATTACTTAAACAATAGAAATTACTAAACCAATTATGTAATTTCTAGTTCAATAATTTTTAGTCATTCAATAACTCTAGAAGTTAAGTAACTTATTGATCTAGCTTAGTAATTTCTAAGTATTCAATAATTTTAGTTTACTTTAAGTAACTTAATCCATAATTTGTACCTGTTCAGTAATTTCAGTTGCTAATCCAATAATTTTTTCTGATCAAACAAATAGTTTAAGTACTTTGAGTTTTTTGTGGCCTTGATGGCAAATGAGAGCTGGCTATCCGAGAGGATGGCTAAAAAGTAATTGCCTCGATAAAGACTTAGAAAGTTAAATTGCACTACCAATACCCACTACTAGAAAATAGAGTTTTAGTCACCAGGTTTTAGTGACCAGAAATTTGGTCACTAAAAATCCGTGAATAATTAATAAATAATGACTAAGAATTTTTAGTCACCGGGTTTTGCTTGAGTGCATTTTCTACACTAGTTCCTACATGTTACGATCCCGCATAGTAGGAAGCAGTTCGCAGAGGTTTTTAGGAAGGAGATTGGTTGAGGAAGAGACGGAGCTACGAGAGAGAGAGAGAGAGAGAGATTGAGGATAAGGTCGAGCAGTTCGTTTGTCTTCGATAATTCGCCCACCACCACCCGATGTGCTTATATATGCACACCGCAACAAGGTTCGCAAGTCTATTACAAGTATCATAGATTCGGCCCACGGCCCACACACATGAGCACACCAGCACCGCTACGGCACGCCGACTCCGGTCCGTGACATTCCCCCCCTCTTAAGCCACAGCTTGACCCCAAGCTGCAGTTGAAGGGTGCAGGCGCTTCAAAACTTCGAAAGACTCCCATGTTGCCAAAGATGCAGGTAATCCCTTCCAACGCACCAGAGGAAGTAGTATTGCCCTGTTTAACCAACCGACGACCCATGCAAGCTGCTGGAACCAAAGAAGTATCAGAACGGATAACCATGATATCAGAACTGACCTGAACAGAAGGGGTAATATGGCGCTTCAACTGAGAAACATGCACCACATTATGAATTTGCGATTGTGCTGGCAGATCCAACTTGTAAGCCACATTGCCAATGAGCTGAAGGATTTTATACGGTCCAAAGAAACGAAAAGCTAGTTTCTGACAACTGCGAGGAGCTAACGACATCTGAACGTATGGTTGCACCTTCAGATACACCAGATCTCCAACTTGGAATTGTCGCTCAGATCGGTTTTTATCAGCCTGTGACTTCATCCGTTGCTGCGCTCTGAGCAGTTGGGCATGCAACAAAGCAGTGAATTCTTGTCTGTCTTTGAGCCATTTGTCCAAATCAGTAATTGAACAATCATGAGTGTCTGATATCCCAAAGCGTCGAGGAGGGTGTCCATACAATACTTCAAATGGAGAGCGACCCAAAGTAGATTGATAAGTGGTGTTATACCAAAATTCTGCCAACGGCAACCAAGAAAACTATTTAGGCGGTGAGGCATGGACAGCACAAAGAAGATACGTCTCCAAGCATTGGTTTAAACGTTCAGTTTGACCGTCTGTTTGCGGGTGATAGGATGAACTCATCAACAGCTGAGTATCAGAAAGTTTGAACAGTTCACGCCACAAGGTACTAGTGAAAATACGATCCCGGTCTGAAATAATAGCCTCTGGCAAGCCATGCAATCGATAGACAGTATTGAAGTACACCTTCGCTATCTGAAGTGGAGTAAATGGATGAGTCAAGGGGAGAAAATGAGCATACTTGAAAAACTTGTCTATGACCACCAGAATAGCATTATGATTCTGAGAGCGAGGAAGACCCTCAATGAAGTCCAAACTGACCACAGACCAAGCTTGCTTAGGTACTGGCAATGGTTGGAGCAAACCTGGCAATTTCACATGTTCAGTTTTAGCTTGTTGACAAATAGAACAGCTCTGCACAAAAGTTGTAACTGATTGCTTCAACTTAGGCCAGGCAAACAAAGATTTGATCTTCTGGTAGGTCCCCTGGATACCAGAGTGCCCTCCAATGCCACTAGAATGCAGTGCTTGCAAAACATGTTGATGAGCCAGAGTATTGTGACCTACCCAGATCCTGCCCTTATATTTAATGAGACCGTCTTGTAAAGTGAAACCCATGGGATGAGGTCCAGGTAAACTTAGAACAGACAATAACTGTTTATCTTCAATAGTATCCTGATACCCAACAATCAGGTTCTCAACCCAGGAAGGAACACAAGTAGAAATAGCACAAATAGATGTAGGCTCACAGCGAGATAAAGCATCAGCAGCAGCATTAGAACTACCTTTCTTGTATTGAATAGTATACTGCAGCTCCATCAACTTGACAAATGCCTTGTGTTGGATACCAGTAGTCAATCGTTGCTCTCCAAGATGCCTCAAACTTTGTTGGTCAGTACGAATAACAAATTCCTTGTGCTGCAAATAAGAACGCCATTTATCAATGGCCAGTAAAATTGCAAGACATTCCTTCTCATAGGTTGATCGCCCTTGGTTAGTGACGTTTAAGCTCTGACTGAGGTAGGCCACTGGATGTCCATCTTGCATAAGAACAGCTCCAATGCCACTGTTACAAGCATCAGTTTCAATAACAAATTGCTTGTTGAAATCAGGAAGGGCTAGGACAGGAGCAGAACTCAATGCATGCTTAAGACTGACAAAACTTGCTTGCTTTTCAGATGTCCATAAGAATGGAACTCCTTTCTTTAGCAACTGAGTTAAAGGACGGCTAAGAATACCGTAATGTTTGATGAATCTCCTGTAATAGCCAGCTAATCCCAGGAATCCCCTCAATTCTTTCACATTTCCCGGAATAGGCCATTGTTCAATTGCTTGGACTTTAGCTGGATCTGTAGCCACTCCACAGCCAGAAATGATGTGACCCAAGTATTCCAAAGACTGCTGGGCAAAGGAACACTTACTAGGTTTTATAAAGAATTGATGTTGATGAAGAATGTCTAGGACATCAGATAAATGAAGTACATGATCTGATAGAGATGAACTGTATACCAATATATCATCCATGAATACAAGGACAGATTTGCGGAGCAACTTAGCAAAAATAGTATTCATGACATTTTGAAATGTGGCAGGAGCGTTGGTAAGCCCAAATGGCATCACTGTGAATTCATATAATCCTTGATGAGTACGGAATGCTGTTTTAAACTCCTCACCCGCAGCCATGCGAATTTGATGATAACCTGATCGCAGGTCAATCTTTGTAAACCAACTTGCTCCAGCCAATTCATCCAATAATTCCTCCACAACAGGCAAAGGATGTTTGTTTTTGATAGTTTGGACATTGAGTAGTCGATAATCAACACAGAAGCGCTAAGAACCATCTTTTTTCTTGTCCAGTAAAACAGAAGAGGCATAAGGACTAGTACTAGGTTGTATCACACCTTTGCTCAACATTTCTTGAACTTGTTTCTCTATCTCAGATTTTTGATATGGGGAGTACCGATATGGTCTCACATTCACTGGTTGTGCTCCTTCCAGTAAGGAAATTTTATGATCATGAGGTCTCCTAGGGGGTAATTTCAGAGGTTCAGCAAAGAGATGAGCATATTTGTCCAACACCTCCTGCACTGCAACAGGAACTAGAGTTTCATCAACAGTAAGACTACCTGCAGATGGGGACAACTCCACAGATAAGGGTTGAAACTCAATACAGTGAGCTATAGCACTCCTATTGATTAATCCCTTCAATCCACGGCCAGAAATAGGTAGACATTGAGAGAGATCTTCTTTAATTCCTTGTATTGTAACTTCCTTGCCATCCTGAACAAACTTCATTATTTTCTTTCCCCAATCAATCCACATAGGACCTTGAGCTGCCAACCAATCTGCTCCCAAAATCATATCATAACCCCCCAAAGTTAACACCTTAGTATCTTGCTGGAAAGTGTGCCCTTGGCACCACCACTGCAAATCTCTGACCATAGAATCACAAGCCATGGTATTGCCACCAGCCGCCCTGAAATGTGACATTGGTATACTAACAGTAGTTAGATTTAACTTAGAAATCCAGCTGTCACTGATAAAGGTAGCTGCACTTCCAGAATCTACCAGAATCAAAAGCTGTTGCCTTCCTATCATGCCATGTAACCTGATAGTATGCTTCTTAGTGGGGCAAGATTTGACAGGTTCAGTAGACTGAATTGACATGAGATCAGCCTCTTCATCAGAATCATATTCCTCTTGCACATGCTGTCCATCAGACACTTGCATAACAGCCAGTAGTTCCTTAATAACATGTAATGGAACCTGAGCAAGACAAGTATGAGATTTGCTCCATTTATCACCACACTTATAACATAACCCTTTGGATTTCCGATAAGCTAACAGGGTGTGTAGCTTATCATCTCCTTTGGAATACATGTCGTCAGGTTTGGTTTTATCTTTTGACTTATCCGCCAAGGAAACTGACTTCCATTGTGAGCGACTGCTGGACTCATGTTTGAGAGAATTCTTACGTTTTGGGTAATCATTCTCATCTTCCTGCAATAATGCTAAAGCACACACTGAATCCATGTCTTGAGGGCGGTGTAAAGCAATGGCAGACCGAACATCCTCCTTCAAACCTTCTAAGAAACGAGAAACAAAGAACACTGGACTAGCTGATGGGTCATGCAACAAAATCTAATGGCGCAATTCATCAACCTGTTCAATGTAGTCTGCAACTGAGCTGGTCTATCTAATAGTCAAAAATTGGCGCATGAATAACTGATGTTGGTCCTTATCCCAACGAGCAAACACCAGCTGACAGAGCTCCCCCCAATGCTCAATCCTACCATTCATCTCCACAGTTTCTAACCATAGTGCTGCCTTCTCCACAAAATTCAATGTAGCAAACCTAGTCTTCAAGGAGTCTGGTACTCCATACACATCAAAGTAAACTTCACATTTACGATGCCAGATCTTAGGGTTGTCACCAGAAAACTTAGGAAAATCCAACTTAGGCAGATTTCGGTGAGATGAAGTAGTTTGTTGGTTGATCTGAGGTTGAGTCTGTGGAAGAGACTCAAAGTATTTGCCAAACAATGGATCAGTGCGGAAATTAGGTGTAGCGGGAGCAGAATGCGACATACCAAACTCTTGTGCCCGATACGGCGCACCCAGAAGTCCATCGGCATTACTTCGAGTTTTCGTGTCGACCTGCAGACCACCCGTCCAATTTGGGAGTTCCACCTTCTTCTCCAACGTCGGCGGCGATTTCCCCCCTGTGGTTCGTTGGGTTGGCGGAGGAAAAGTCGATGTCGCAGGTTGGGTTACCGGAGGTGACGGCGTTGCCGATTTCCTCTCCAGTTCTCCGATCCTCTTCAGATTCTCCTCCGTTGCGGCCTTCATCATCTACATCGTTTCCTCGATCTTCACTAGTGTGGTCCTTTGGCTTGCTGCATCATCGATCAGTTGCTTCAATAACGACTCGATGCCTGCACTCGATTTCTCCGCTTTCTCCAAGGCTTCTGCCATCTTTTGCTCAAATTGGGTCGGATTCTTCTTCTTCGGCGCCAGATCGGAAGGGAGTTAAGGCTCTGATTACCAATTGTTACGATCCCGCATAGTAGGAAGCAGTTCGCAGAGGTTTTTAGGAAGGAGATTGGTTGAGGGAGAGACGGAGCTACGAGAGAGAGAGAGAGATTGAGGATAAGGTCGAGCAGTTCGTTCGTCTTCGATAATTCGCCCACCACCACCCGATGTGCTTATATATGCACACCGCAACAAGATTCGCAAGTTTATTACAAGTATCATAGATTCGGCCCACGGCCCACACACACGAGCAACCAACACCGCTACAGCACGCCGACTCCAGTCCGTGACACTACACCAGTCAGTTGCCTATTAAATCGAGTTATCTGGGATCCTACACCAGGCATTGAACCCGCCGTACCCCCTGATACATCGTCGCTCTCGTCTGGATCTGGACCGGAGCGAGTGAGAGAAGAGAAAAGAGAGCAGCGGAGGGACCTAAGCTGGCCAGGGTCCGGCTGACTCCGAGCGGGTTGTAGGGGGCGGACGTCGCGGGGCAGCACAAGGCAGGTGTCATTGAGCGAGCTGCGCACGAACGGCCGCGGACCAAGGCTGGGCTGGGCGGCGCGGGGTGGGAACTCGATGGCGGCGCAGGGTGGGTGGGACGCAGGTGCTAGAAACGCCGGCTGGGTGGAGGAGGACGGGAGGCGGTTGTCGGTTGTCGCCGAGCTGGGTGCTGGAGTTCCATGGCGGCGTGGGGTGGGCGGCACACTGGAGCTGGGAAAGGATTGGCTGTGTCTTGCGGCTGCTAGGGTTAAGAGCCGGGTGTGCTTTTACAATTCTCTTCCCGCCTACGTTCAGTCCGCCAGATTTGGTTTTTCTCCTCGCTCGCGCCCATCCCTTTCCGACAGTCACACTGTCAGTTTAATTGTTTTATCGATAGATAAAATGTTATAGATAAAATACCGACACATTTTCTAGTAAATCTAAATCTATGTCGACAGTTTTTTGTTGTAATATATATCTATTACCGACAGATGACGTGACGGTGATATTTTTATACAATTTTTGACAAATTATCTTAAGGCAATAATTGATTTTTCTCACAGATCATAGTCAGCAAATGATAAAAATAGTACAGTGATCCCTCCGGTTTGATGGAACCTGAGAGGATAAGCATATGGATACAGCAAATCAACTACTACTGCAATCTCTGTTTTAAAATATAAACATTTTTAAGTTTGGACAAAATTAAATTTTTTTAACTTTTACTAATAATATCTAGATAAATTACATAATTTCTAATATAAAAATATATTTTATGAAAATTTATTATATGATAAATTCAAAAAATATAATTTTTATATAATAAAACATCATTAATTATATATTATTAATGGTCAAAATAATAAAAAGTGGACTTTGATTAAAGCTAAAAATGATTATATTTTGAAACGGAGGGAGTAAGTGATAACATCAGCCAACAGTTTAGAGCCATTTAGAATACGAAAATGTTTCTGTAAAAAAATTGAGCTAATTATTATTAATTTTTTTGTAAAATTGCGTTGCAAAGAGGCTCGCTCCCCCTGAAGAGCCGAGACCTGCACGTGCAAAGGCCATACGTACGCTGCATGGGATTGGATCGACTCGAATTGAGCCATCCCACAAAAATGAATACGGACGCACCATGGTCTTTGGAGCTGTACCGTCATCTTCGGGCAAGGCACTGGAAGAACTGTTTGTATTGTACGAATTGAGTCTTGCAGTACTAAATTTTTATTACCATTGTTGAGTATAAGGGAAAGGCAGAAGTTGCAAGTGGGGCAGGTATCGTTGCACTCATAAGCCATATTATTAGCTGCAAATAAGTATACGGATTTTGCGTAAACCTCGTTTGATATAAAAAATATATATCATCATTGCAGTAACCCAATAACGTATCCACTCAACACACAATTTATCGCTCTATTACTGTATTATATATACACCTAATTAAAAAATATTAATTACTTTAAAATCATTAAATTTTTTTTTACTTGTTCTAATGAGTTTAAAGTTGGGCTCTAAAATTAAAATCAAATGTTCACACTATTAAATTTCAGCGAATTTGATTAAAATTTATTAGAGAATATTATAAATAATAGTAAGCAACTTCATGCAAATTTGTATAAATAGAATAAACATATTAAAGTGACGGACTTTTGTGGATTGTTGCAAACGTACCCGTTTGTTCAGTGAGCTTTGCGGTGGATCAATATTTTTTTATGGTCTGAGTGGATCAATGTTAATCCGCGAAGAATGTATTGTTGATCCGCAAAAGTCACTGAAATAAATTTTACGGAACAAATATACGGGTTCGCGATAATACCCGTCTCACTTTGCAACTTAGTGCAGGAGTTGAAAGATTCTAGAAGAAAAATTTGTTGCCACTGGAGTATTAAGCAAAAGCTTTGCCGGATCAAGTCCTCCGCCGTCAGTACATTCGTCTCCCTTCACGAGCAAGGAAGATCAGATGCCTGTCGCCAAGACACAGACACCCAGATGCCGCATCCCCCTCCCCTTTCGTAATCGTCTCCAGAGTCGATGCTTTCCGGGCGGTGGGTGGATGCTCGGCTTGCTTTGGATTTTTTTGTCTGGTCGGTGCTCTCGGCGCGGCGTCTGGCCATGCGGGAGGCATCCAGGGGCACGGGCCGCACGGCGCACGGGATGCCCGGCGCCAGTGGCCCCGCCCCGGCAATGGGGCTCCATGCGACAGATGGATCGGGATCACCTGACGATCGTCTGACGAGCTCGCGTCGATTTCAAATTCCACGGCATGAATTTCTTTCACGCCGCTGTGTACAGTGTTTTCCACATCGTGACCCTGTCTGTCGTCGAGAGCAAAATCTTCGTCCGTCTGACGATCGTCAAACGAGCTGCTTCCGCGACAGACTTGCGGTTCTTCATTGGGGCCACGTATGTTCAAAGTCAGGTACTGCGGCGGCGTTTGTAGATGCGCATCCGCCGCTGCTTTCTGTACTGCAGTACTTGGTACTGAAAGGTTCAGATCAAGTCAGCAGTCAACGGCGCGCCTGCATGCCCATGTACGCACACCGTCGTAACGTAAAATTTGAGTCTGAGGCTCGAACCCCTAAAAATTTGAGCTCGAATCCAAAAAATCCGAAACATCAAACTCGAATAAATTTTTCGAGTAATAAATTTGAAAACCCAAATTAATTTTGAGTCTAATCAAATTTCTACCTTCGATATCTGAACTACCCGAATAGTTAGAGACCGAACCTTTTTTAACTTAAATAACTCATTATTATTGGTTGAATTCTATATCTAGTTATCCACACTCTAAACTAATTAAGTCATCTCATAAATAACAAAAAAAACATACAAATCTTTATTTAACAGAAGTTCCTTCGCTTTCAACTATGATAATACGATGTCAAATGACATCAATTATATCTATAAGTTAATGTGACTATGTAAATTCGAGTAATTCGTTTTTAGCCGAACTCGAAATATCAGGTATTCAAATTGTCAGGTTTATTTTTGTATCAAGTAAATTTCGAGTATCATTTTTAAAAATCCAAAAATTTAAAAAACCGAATTACTCGACTCGAAAATGGGTAAACCCGATCGGCCCAGAGTGAGCAGCAGAGCAGCAGGTTTATCAGCGGGTCCAACGAAAGTCGGTCGACCACATCACATGGGACACGTTTTGCTAAAAAAACATGGGACACGCGACGGAATGAACACTTCGATTATAGCAGATCCTTGTTCCTACCGTGCGTCTCTTGCAACTGGGAGGTCAAAAAGCTAAGACGGCGTGCAGGAGGAACATTTTGCTGCTTGCAACCTCAGGGCCGGATCACAGGGTAGCAGGTCCTTGTGAGCAGCGGCAATCCGGGCAGGCAGATCAATATCACCGGTAGGAGAGGAGAAAATTCAGACAACTTAGGACATGTTCGGTTGATCCTTATCTCAGCTAAGATTAATAAGGATTTATATGGAATGAGGAAGATTCAATCTCGCACAAGATCAGGATTTAATCCCTTTCATTCTCCTTCCATTCCTTTCAATACATGCTAACCGAACAAGATCTTAGGTCTGATTGGTTGTCCAACTCTGTCCAGCCTGGCTCGTATAAGTGAGCCAGCTCAAATGAGCCAGTTTACATTCATGCGACAATTACGCGTTTGGTTGACTGCACGTGATCGATGCGGTTGAGAAGAGATGATGTTTGGTTAGATGCATGAGAATATAATATATAAAATTTAAAAAGCTAAAAAAAAATTAAAATACTATTTACTGTGTCAAAATATATGCAAATATTTTTATTATGTTAATCAAATATTTATATATTTTTAAATATATAAATATTATTTAAATAATACTAATCACGCACTAAATATTTTTAATCATTTTATACTAGTTGCATGCGATTGGTCAGACCGGAGAGAAACCGAAGTCGAATCCGTTCCTCTCGAGCCTGGGCTATCAGCAGCTTTTTGCACCGCATGAGACAGGCTCACCGCGGGAGACAACCGAACGCCACGCCTCTGCCTGCATGAGGCTAGCCAAGCCGATGCGCATAGGACTATCCAATCAGCCCCTTACTGTAGCTGGCATTAGACCATTTTTCATCGAGCGGATTCAAAAACAATCAAGGAGATCTAGCATTACAGTAACTGATTGCACTTACATTTTCACTGTTTTCTGTTACCCTTCTTTGAATTTTACCTTCTACCACAAAGGAGGTTTTGGAAATCACTGGTTAAAATTGCTACAGTAAATCGGACAAATTCGAAAATCAAAATTTTTTTAAAGAAAACCACTCGGTTTTTCTGATTTATCGACTGGTTTTTGCGGTTTATCGATCGATTTTTCTGGTTTATCATTTTTAAATTTAAAATCAAATTGATTTGAGTCGGTTTTTACCATTTTTCTGATTTATCGCTCGGTCTTACTCCCTCCAAATATAAGTTGTTCTAGCTCTGGGCACAGCAATTAAAAAAAATTGAAAAAGTATTGTGCGTAAAAAATGAGAAGAAAAGAGAAACATATAAAGTTTTATTAAAAAAAAAGAAAATATGTTGAAAAAATAAGAATATATATTAAAAAGTAAAAATAACATATATTTAAAAATAAATTTGAATACCAGAATCACTTGTATTCATCGCTGCGGCTTTTCCATCCGTCTCCCGCAGGCTGCAGTGCCGGTCTCCTCCCACGGCAGTGCGACTGCGAGGCCCACGTGCCCTGTCCACTTCTCCGCGGACTCCGCGTGCACGCGTCCGTCATCTTCGGCTCTGCTCTTCTGCGCCGTGCCAGCGATGTGGTTGGTTTGGTGGATCCGGCGGTCGTGCCGGCCAGGCGAGCGACCCACCAAGGACGTCGCTCTGACCAAGGGCCAAACGGAACGGCCTTCGCACGCTTGTTTCTGTCGCTTCGCGCGCTTGAAACTATTGGTCGTTTCCGTGGAGTTATGTAGAACAGCTCAAACGTCCAAATGAAACGGCCTTTGAGTCTGGTGAACAGCTGGTTCTTTTCTAATCTGACAGTGCACCACCCATTTGACCTTCACCACAAGCTGGAGTAGATCGCAACCAGTTCTTTCTCCTTTTTTTCAAAGAAATTAAACGCGTCGTGTCCGTTTTGGACAGCATTGCTTGCTGATCATTTCTTTCTCGCCTAATTAACCTGACCGTACCAAACACAGCTAGCGCGCAGCTTACGCGGATCGATTTTGTTGCAACTCCGACGTGACGGATCAACCGGCCACCATTTCTCCCTCTCCTCCTCCTCCAGAAAGCAGACTTGATCGGCGCGACTTCCTCATCGCCGCATGCGTCGTCAGCATCACCAGCGAGATGGAGGAGGAATCGTCAGCGGCGGGAAGCCGGTGTGGGACACGGGGAGCTCGCTGTACGACTCGTACGAGCTGGCCGCCGTGCGCCGGCTGCTCGACAGGAGCCTCGCCGGCGTCCGCCCTCTCTCCGACGAGCCACCACCGGCCGTGCCTGGTGGCAGCAAGATGGACGACGGCAGCAGCAACCAGGCCGTGGTGGTTAGCGGGGACGCCCGTCGACGGGCGGGCAGGAAGAAGGTGACGCTGCGGAGGTCGTTCAGGGCCGTGGTCTCCTGGGCGATCGGGCCGAGGCGGGCGCGCGCGTGCACCTGCGTCGGTGTAGCTCGCGGTGGCGCCGTTGAGCCAGTTGCCTCGTCGGATGGTCGTACTGTCTGAATCACCCAATCGATCTGTTTTCTTGAAACACCATGTTATGCTTTTTTTTTTTAATTTGTTGGATGTTGAGGTTTGTGTGTGATCGATGTGCAATTGCCAATTTGCCATGTTCACGGAGCAACTGATTCTGCAGAAAATGCGAGCATATTCAGAAAATAGATTTTTGAATCTTACGGTTTTTCTAAAAAAAATTCGATACAATTCCTTATAGGCATTCTTTGAAATTTAGGAATATCACAATAATTGTACAGTAATTTCACGTGTGCAGGTTTATTTCACGGGGGAAACGTAGGACTTCAAACTATTTAAAATGGGGCTAAGTTCCAAAGGGACCTTAGGTAATACTCCCCCTTTTCAAAATATAAACCATTTTAAAGTTCAGTGAAAGTCAAACTTTTATCATTTTGATCATTAATGATAAAGAACTAATGATGTTTTATCATATAAAAATTATATTTTTTGAATTTATTGTGAAATATGCTGTATAAAAATTATATTTTTATATTAAAATTTATACATATTTTTAGATATTATTAGTAAAAGTTAGAAAACTTTGACTTTATCCAAATCTAAAAATGATTATATTTTAGAACGGAGGCAGTAGCATTTTGATGAAAATCATCTCTGATAAAACCATGATCTTTCAAAGTGAAAGCAGGCAGGCTGCTTTGTAACGGGCTACTGGCTCATATACACCATCATACAATCTCTCTTTTCTCCGCTAGCCTACCGAAAATTGTGATCTTTGAGCTAGGATGAATTTTACTATCGTTAGAATATGATCCAGGCTTAATTTTCTTTTTTCAAAATGGGTTTCCACTTTTCCATTTGTCGCATAATAGAAATTACATCATTCAATGTTTATTTAAAATTGATACATAAGCGTGAGGTCCATCATAAGATAGTTTATTGTTGTTGTCAAGGACACAATGTTGAAACCACCTTAGACTAAAATATTTATTGCAGCTGTCCAACCCACATAATTCTGGTATAAAAACCTTGTAATAATATAACATTTTAATATTATGACTTGACAATAACACTATAGATTTTTTTTTTAATTTACTGACTGTTATCTTCTACATTGTGTGTGGTAGGCTGTAAGAATTGTTTTATTACTTATAGTTCACTTTATGGACATACTGTGGATGCACTTACTGGGTTATCAGACTTAAGAATGGTCTGCATTTTTCTAAGATAATGGCATTTACTAAGAATTCTTTTGAATTGCGGGATTTTTTTCACAAATTTTATGTTTTTCTCTAAAATTTAACTTTTTAAAATTCATATGCTCTAGAAGAGGTCTAAAGTTTATAGAAAAAGGTTATTGAGATCCAAACTTAAATGCTACTCCAAGGTGCTTAGTTCAAACTATGATAAGTTAGAAAAGCCGGGGAGCAATCCAGTGGCACAAGCCAATCCTGGATCTGCGCCTTTAGCACCAGCGAACATCAGATCAAGCATCTTGTTTTCATACAGTTTCTAAAGTTTCAAATAGAAAATCTAAAGCAAATGCAAGAGTATAACAAATGATCTCCGGTACCAATCCTTGCAAAAAAGGAAAATCAATCTAAGGTATCAACCAACCAATTACAAAAGATTTTGCTTGCAAATCTCGCTGTCGCAAAGCCGAATAGTGCAAGCGCGGCTGCTTCTAGTCCGAGGAGTGCCCGGAACCGGAAGTTGGCCGTCGCACCGGCATCTCGGGCTTCACTCCTGGAGTTCGTCGAATTGCCGCTGGCAGAGGCTTCTTCACGCTCGCTGGCTTCAACTTCTGCTGAGACCCTGCGAAATATCAATGGTGCCAGGTAGGGGTGTAAAACAGACCCAATTAAGTTACCCTCAAAACATCTTTAGTTCAAAAAAAATGAACTAAGTTTCATAATTTTTTCCTATTTTTAAAAAACTAGTTCATTTTGTTGAACTAAAAGGTTCTGAGGTTAATCTTTGGTGCACCTAGTGCCAGGTTACTTGTCTAATTATACTACAAAGTATGACATAAATCACATGTTTTGATACAAATCATGAGAACACCTCGTACCTGCTTGTTTGGGCGTCTTGGCATCCGCCTTCCTGGCCGGCATGTTCCTGCCTTCGCTGCTCTCCGGCCGCGATCGCACGGCGCTGCTCGCCGACGACGACGCATCGTCCGGAAACACTGCCTCAACCCCGTTCTCCTCGCCGTTCAGGGAGTTCCCGTCGCTACCCGAGTCGGAGGGCTTGTCCTTGCTCGCGACCACACCGGCGCCGGTCTTCTCCCTCTCCACGGTCCTGTACGCGAACATCTGGAACGGCACGTCCGAGACACGCGCAGCGGCGCCCTCGCCCCGCTGCCACGACGGGATCCTCCTCAGCAGCTGGGCCTCGATGTCGAGGTAGTCCACGGGCGGCGCGGGGGGCACGTCGGCCTCCTGGCCCTGCTGGTGGTGGTCCGGGTTCATGACGAGGAACCGCTTCACGTACCGGAGCACGCGGCACACGGAGGCGAACGACGGGCGCTGCGCCGGGTCCGCGTGCCAGCACCGCTTCGTCAGGGAGACGAGGTACTTGGGCGCCTGGAACGGGAACAGCGGCCGCTCGCCGGCGCGGATGTTCTTGCTCGTCTTGTCGCCCTGCAGGTGGTTGTCCTCGAACGGGACCTTGCCCGTCAGCAGCTCGAAGCAGATCATCGCGAAGCTGTACACGTCCGCCTTCTCCGTGCGTTTGACGCCGGTGTCGCCGTCTCGCTCGAGCACTTCCGGCGCGTACCAGATGCAGGGGTTTTCGCCGCTGACGTTTGCGTTGGCGTGACCGTTGGAGGACGGTTTTTCGCGGTTTGTGACGGTGCCGGACCGCCCGTACCCGGCTACTTTGACGTGCACGTAGCCGTCGGGCTGCCGCGGCTTGACGAGCACGTTGGACGGGTTCAGCTCGCCGTGGTACACCTTCTTCTCGTGCAGGTACTCCATCCCGCGAGCGATCTGCAGCATGATGTCGATGGTGACGACGAGCGGGAAGGGTACCCGCCGCCGCGCGCCGCACGTCTCCTTGACGTAGCTGCCGAGGTCCTTGGCCATGAGCTGGTCCATGACCACGAAGTACTCCTTCCTCTCCTCGTCGTGGAAGCAGTACGCCGCGTGCGCCACGTTGGGGTGCGCCACCGACGAGAGCAGGGCGACCTCGGACTCGGCGTCCCCGATGAAGTGCTTCACCGCGAAACTCTCGCCCATCCACTGCGCCTCCTTGAGGCGGCTGCCGAGGCGCCTCCTCACGTTGTAGTCGGCCAGCAGGACGGACGCCGGGTGCAGCTTTCCCCGTGGCGCGGTTAGGACGTCTGCCAGCCGGCGCTCGTTCTTGGACAGGGGCTTCGGCGCTGCCGGACTCTTCATATCCTCGAACAACTGCGACATCAGCCATCTGTCCTCCTTCCACGCCGAGTCCATCCGTGCGACGAGTTCCGCCGACACCAGATACAGCTTCCCGTGCGCGTGCTGGAACACCCTGGGCTCGAGCATGTCACCGTCGTACTTCTTGGCGAGCAGTAGCACCGTCCGCCTCCGCGCGATCTCGTCCGCGTCGGAGCCCGCGACCTCCGCGGCGTTCTCGACGGCCTCGATCGCGACGGCGACGCACCAGAGGATTCCGCCCACGTGCTGCTCCACGCACTCGGTGCCGCACGCCAACGCCGCGGCGCGCGCCCACCAGCTCCCGCGCGGGTCCAGGCACTGCCGGACGTAGCCCTCGGCGTCGCGGAAGGCGCGGTGGAGCTCTCGCAGCGCGGGCTCGAGCGCGCGCCACTTGGCCCCGCGCTCCTCGAAGCGGAGGTGCGCTCGCACCTCGCCGGTGACGGCGGCGAGCGCGCGCGCGCACACGTCGGCGAGGAGGCGGCACTGGCGCGGGTTGATGCGGAGCTCGGACTCGAACGCCATGAACGCGTTGATGCTGCCCACAGCCTCGCCGAGCTGCCGAAGCTGCTCCATCCTGATCGGTTTATTCGCCCTGTTCCTTGCGATCGCGCCGCAGTTCTCTGTTCCTGTCGATGCAGAACAAGATACATCAACGTCAATTTTTTCACTGGGAATGATAGAATTGCGCGTATGAACAGAATAGAATTCTGTCTGCTTCGTCAATTCCCGAGTACAGCATTGATCCCATTACTACTTGCTTGTTCTGGTGAAAGATACCGTTGGTGAACGCTCGAAACTGATTTGAAGACTATGGGTTTCTTGTCCGCCTATCTGTTCCTTACTCTTTTTGCTCTCCCTCTTTTGGTGATCAGTTATGAAGCATGATTCAGAAACTGCAGAATCGTGAAGAAAATTTTCCAGGACTACTACACGATAGATGGAAAATAAAAACACCAGTCCGAATCAAAAGCACTTCTCCAACACCAAATTCGTTGGCTAAATCGAGTCCAATCAAATTGATAAGAGAGAGAAAGAGAGAGAGGAGGAGCGATGGTGTCTTACAGGTTTCTCGGAGCGCCGCCGAGAGAACTCTGGGCGAGACGATCGCCGGGCGCCGGCGCCTAGGGAAGACCGTCAGCCTTGGACTTGAAGTAGAGGAAGGGACCAAGCAGACGAGGTGACCCAGTAAAAAAAAAAGAGAAAAGAACCTCCGAAATCGTTTTCCGAACAAGGTCGCGGATATATGTTGCTTCAGGAATTGGTCAAAATGGAAACTTCCGAAGGAGGCCTCAGGTAAAAGGGACAAAAACGCAAGGGAGGAGCACCCAAGGCGCGGAGTGACGAAGAGGACGTCGGAGAGGGAGAAGGAGACGAGGCGAGCGAGTGTTGTTTTGGAGCGAGGGGGCGGCCTCGGCGTTTTGTTCTCCACCGACTCCACTTAACTCCACGTCCCGGCTCCCCACTCTTTGCCTCCGTAACCGCAGGGAGTTCGCGGGGCTACGGCGACTTTTCATGCGAGCCTAATAAACGTATCTGCGAGATATTTTTTTTTTACTTCGGTTTTGTTACTTCTTGTATGAGCTGAGAAGATTTTTGCCTTTTTGGACCGATTAGCACAGTCCAACTCACCAAACCCAGTAATTAGTTTGTCCAGACTGAAATTCGTCGATCTGCCTTTTAACTGGCTTACACTATCCAGTAAATCGACGGCTCACCGTGCACTCTGTTCCACAGCGGATGAGCTTGTATACATCTCAGCTCAAAGTATAGCAAAAGACGAAGTGCAATACGGCTTGAACACACGCGTGCCTTTTGGCAGGAGGAAATCTGTCCGGCTGCCACCACCACCCAAGGAACGACGGCACGGAGCTGACCATTTCTCCAAACAAAACCCTAGTGCTGTGCTGACGCCTGACGACCAAATCCAACTCATCAATTCAAGTCAACCGAACGGAGTGCAGCATTGGCAAAAGGAAAGACTGGCAGTGGTAGTAGGTTCACAGTTGGCAGTCCAATTCTTGAGCGGCCAATTCTTTATCCGGCGCACCAGGCCACCAGCTCGATCGTTCCTGGTTGCTGGGCTACTGCCTGCCAGGCGTTCGTGCCGTGGCCGCCCACGCCCTTCGGTGTGTGGGTCGTCGATGCCGAGGTGCGGGGGAGTGGGCGAGTGGGCTGAGGCGGACGGCGCTCGAGTCCGGTGGTTTGCGCGTCCTGGTCCGGTCGGTTACCGACTGCCCGGCGCTCACTGGCTTTTCTTGGCGAGGCGAGAGGCGACCGCACCGAATCCACCTTTGCAGATTCACTGGAGAAAGGTGGCGCGTCGAAGTCCAGTTTTCTTTTTGTTGTGATTCAGGTATGATTCGTATGATACGCGCTCATATCTGGCTCGTGTGTGTCAGCGCTGTTTTCCTGTGACGGGAGCTGTGGTAGACCATTCCTTTTCTTTCAGATTTGCTATTTCACGATTAGAAACATCTTACTGAAGTAAGAGCCACTGGAATTCTAAATTTTTGGTTTACGGTACTGTGAAGGAGTTTATTACATTGTGGTTCTACCTCTATTTCAAAATTGTTGTTCAACAACACCATTGTTAACCATGTCTAGAGAGCAACCATTGCGTCTAACTTAGACCTGACTTGATCATAATCAGCTTGTCACCAAACTCCTCTTAAATCTTCAGCTCATGTAAACACTATCATACTATAAGTGAAAATTTGATTTGAATTATATCAAAGCGACTTCAGATGCTATTTGTCGAGATTATGTATGTCGGGTACCTACGAACCTGGAGTGAATACAATGGTGTGGCCTACAGCCCAATCACAGCCCACGAAGGACTTCACTATACCGAGCCATGAAAAGACGTCTCGGCCTCCTGGGGTTGGGACCGGCTAAATACAATAGCATGATCACTGAAGGGTCAGGGACGCATCACGACAAAACCCAACCGGTCGACGGCTGGGAAGCCAACGTTTCCGCCCGACCCCAAGGGGTCGACCACCGCCTCAGTGGTCAATTTTTTGACAAACACAAAGATTCTTGACAACGTACAGCAAAAATTAAAGCAGCCTTATTGAAGGTCAAGTGTTTCAGAGGGAGGTAAAGCGTTCCGGGTAAACGTTCCGACGCAGGGTAAAGCTAGACAGAAAAATGTCCTTGGTCTCCTATGATTGGACAAAGGACGATCGAAGGACACCGACAACCTGTCGGCGCCAGCGGGCGTCAGAGGATCATGTGCGTCGAAGATCGCGGCCCAACCCGTCAGAGGGCCGCGAGGTTCTGTAGACTTCAAATTTGTAACCTCGATCCGACCCTTATATAAAAGGCTACCAGAGGTCTTTGACGACGAGATTGAACAAGCCACAATACACATGTACTCACATACGCGTGCTAGAGTCTCATGCTGAGGCCCTTCCGTTATTCTACTTTTGTTTTTGAGTTCATACGATTCATCTACTCCTAAATGTAGGATATTACGCCTCCGCGGCGGCTCGAATCAGGCTAAATCTCGAGTCTTTCATAGACTAGGCCACTTCGAATACAAAGAGCACATCTAATCTCTATTCGTTTACGTAAATTCTACTGTACTAATGATCAGAACACTGACAATATTTGTTGATATATGATCACTACTCACATCCGAAATACTAAGACTCTGTTTTGAATGAAGGAAACCGTTCACTTTCCTATATTTTTTTAATGTAAAATTGAACTGATTTTTATAAAATTTTTGCATCCTAAACAAACCTAAAGGAAAACGACTGTGGTCACATAAGTAAATGTACCACAAAAGGACGATCAAATGAGCAAGAGCATAGCCAATTATAGTGAAGTATCCTAAACAGAGAAGGTTCATGAATGTTTGTTGTTTTGGAAAACGGGTCAAGCAAGTAAACCGGAAAGAACGTGTTAAACAGACAATAAGGATGCAAAGTAGACGGCCCTTTCTTTACGATGTCTCGTGTTTGAGAATGCACTCTAGGCTCCAGCCCAACAAAAATAGGCATTGGAGGCCCACACAACACATGCCGGTCATCAACCCAATGGCCAATGCTCCACAGGAGTCTCCACCAAATTTCTTTTAGCGCTCGCTCCCCTCCGACGGCATCAATGGATCGTTTGCGTCCGCCCAGGAGGATCCAGGTTCCCGAGCCAGCGGCCTCGCCGGCTCCGGCAGCGACCGGCGGAGGAGGGGACGCGGAGGGGCAGGAGTTCTCGGCGCCCGCAGCGGGCCTTCTCATGGGAGCGAAGGTCAGGCGGCGCGCCGCGGTGTACCGCGACTGCAAGGGCGACTACATCGGCGTCCCCAACGACCCCTGCCTCACCAAGATCCTCTCCAAGCAAGGTGCCACTGATATCCGGTGTCTCTGTTGATATCTTCGGCTTGATTGGTGTGCAATGGTTGTGACCCTGCTATAGATCAATCGATCAATAATTTTCTCATTTCAGATATGGATCTGATGCGTCTACTAGCGTTAAATTTGTCACTGTTCTTCTTTCATTGTAATAGAGGCAGTATTAATGACGTATGCATCGGGAATTGTCCTAGCTTCATCTTGATAATACTTGATATGACGGATTAGTTCATGTGGCGTTGGTTGACGCGGGAGATACTGCATTGATACCATGGTGTGATGCTGCTAAATACTGTATTCTGTACCCACTTACTTCCATTGACATACTAGTACTACAATAACACAGCCTTTTAGTCCCAGGCAAGTTGTGCTAGGCTAGAGATGAAAATTACAATAGCCAATGCACTGGGACAAAAAACATATAAAGGAAGATCTTAAGGGGGGAAAAGGAGGAAGAGAGCAATAATAAACCAAACAGAAAAGGGTAAAACTGCAGAAAACTGAAAATCAAGTTTCTAGCACGTGAATTGCTAGCTCCATGTTCTCATATCTAAGGTTAGCTCCTTGGCGATATTTCAGTACTTCAAATCTCTCTTCACGGGCTCATCCCTTGTCAAGTTAGGTCTTATGTTGACTCTCTTCACATTATTGGGCCAATGAGAAGAAGTGGAATACCAAACTTGACATATTCAGGGAAAAATATCAACATACTTTTCCAACCTTTTAGGTGTTGTGAGCCATGGAAGTAATTGGTTAGCATTGACGGTTGTTCTATTTCACATGCAGTAATGTGTCATTTGGTTCTCTAACTATGTTACATACGTCTCTAAGTTAATGATCTCACTATATTACAGGGGACAACAAAGTTTTGTTTGCGGACAAGGTATTGAAGTTCACTCAATCAGGAAAGATGAAAAGGCGCATCCTGGTGATAACGGACTTTGCTCTTTACCTTGTTGACCCTGATGCTGATATATTGAAGAGGAGAATAGCTCTTGCAGCTGTTGATAAGCTATGCATTAGCAATCTCAGTGACAACTTCTTTGCTATCATTGTGCCGACTGAGTATGATTGTTTAATGGCCAGCACTAGGAAGAAGGAAATTGTTGATGTTATAGTTAAGGCTATCAAGAGCACATCTGAGTATGAACCTGAGGTTGCTTCTTCTAACAGGTAGACTGTTTATGATTGAGCTTTAGATGCCATTAAACGAACCACATAATGTTCTTTGAAGAAATTTATCACAAATTTAACTTAGTATTTCAGGAGTTTCAACAGTAATGCTGGAATTTTTGGAGTGTTTGTTGGCCTTATGAGGCAAGCTGCCAGTTTTACATGACTTACAATATACTAAAATGACCAGAATCCAGAAAGAAATGAATAGGCCTGTTCTCACACCAAAAAGCAACCTAAATTTCGAGGACCGGCTGTGATATACAGTGCAGCCTCTTGCTTGATCTTCACCACTGGTTGTGGAATGTGGAACCATTGCAGATTGGCTGTTACATGAGCTGCTGTTGTGTCATTTTCTACAGTTACCAGACCACAAGCAAGAGCAGGGTGTTGACCTTGCTCAGAGCCTTGCTCAGGCTTGCATGCAGTCATATTCAGAAACCAATTGCTCTACTGCCATTGTTATTGTAGCACTTTGGTAGGCCGATCTATTTCAGCACTTCTCGCCAAACCTGCAGGCCACTGAGCATTGGACTAACTGGTGATCCCTGTATCAGTAGCTTGGTCGCACAAGGAGCAAAAAACACCAATGTCCTGCAGTCCATGCCAAATGTGTATGAAATGGTTTGACCTTAAAATTGGAGAATAAGCATTGCAACCTGACCCATTGGGTTGCATCTGTATGTTTGACATCAAGGGCCAAGTACACTTTTTAAATGCCATCCCAAACTGTTGATCGTACCTTTGCAAGCACCCTGTACCACATTCTAGTGATTTGGATAGTCTGCATTAGGCTATACCATATATATAGCTGCCGTACCATCTGGTACCGTTATCCTTGTTCTTCAATTTCAGGCTTTCAACAGTTGTTTCTGCCAACTTTATTTAATTGCTTCATGATCTTCACTGCTTATAGTCTTATAGATTATTTTGTTGCTCTCGAACTTTGTTGCCGCTGTGATATATTAGGATTTGATTGTGGCCTAGGCTCAGGCTCAACACTTTGACTTCAACATGGTTTATGCCTGAAAATTATCTATTGGTTTTTATTATTGAAGTGTGTCAATCCAACACCCAGCTTCTTTGTTCTGCAGGTTTGAGTACCATGCAGCTGCTGAAGTGGTTAAGGAGGTCGAATTTGAGAAAGTTGATGGTAAGTTTAATGCTGAATGCTGACATTACCCATTTGATTCTTTGTTCTATCCTTAAGCCATTTACTCGATTACTTGAAACAACCTATTGCATTGCTTTTTGTGATCTAATGAGCAGCCCTGTGCACCTACCTCGTCCATTTACCTAACTTGCAAATTACTGCATGTTCGTCTTATTTTCAAGAAGTAGGTGAATATACAGTGCGTTTGTATTTGGACTATTTGTCATTTGTCATGTTGACAGATGATTTGAAATTATTTCCTGTTTCTCTACACAGGTGGCATTAAAACCAGGATTACAAACAAGTCATGATTCTGAAAAGTATGAAAGTTCCCTGTAATCTGTATAGCTCTTTTGATTCCAAACGGAGGGTCATCTTCACTGTGTAGTGTACTTGTGTGTACCAGACATAATTCTTTCATCTTTTGTTGTACTTTTTATTCTATCTTTTGTGCTGTCATACCTGGAAGAAATAACCTGTTATTGTTACCACACTATCCAATGTGTAGGATACTAGTGGCGCCACAGATTTCCTTACCATGACACTTCATGTTACTGAATACTATACCTTTACCCTCAAAACAGAGCCGACTACTCGGATTTGTTTCTTATCATGTCACATTTGGATAATGAAACAAGGATTAAGCAGTAACCGTATTCCAATTGAGTGATGGAGGTGAAGATATAAGATGAGATGATGTAATCTTTTTTCTATGATTTTTTTGTCTCCAAAATGAAATCAAGTTTTGAGTTTAAATTTTATATGCTTGCTTTCAGCATCTCATCTGCGAAACTTGCACTCTTTTTTCAAAGTCATTTCACGATTCTGTTGAGAGGGTAATTCGAACTGTATTTTCCAAGATGGAAAATGAAATGTTGTGAGCTATATTAGATCTCTCATGCCGAGTTGTGAGTTGGCCCAATCTTTATTAAATCTCTCATGCCGAGTTGTGAGTTGGCCCGCTACATTTTGATTGGGACATGATTATGGCTCTAAAATATCATGAAAGGCCAGTATAGTACGTATCATTTCTCTACTTTGATGACCAAATCATGGAGAAGTTCGTTTAGAACTTTACCTCTGTTTACTAAACCATCAAACATGAACACAAAACTTATAACCTGTGTGTCTACATTCATGCACACTTTTCTGATGCAAATAACCACAAATTGGCGGTTTATGGAACTCGAAGGGAAATGGTCTCTGACCCTGCCGAGACGTCACGTTCCGATCAGATATTGAAGTGGTCTAGTATGGGACTTTGGCAGAGGGTCTCAGCTTATCAGGTAGAATCAGAGAAAGTTTATTAAATGCTATTTTTAAATGAAGTTTTATATAAAATAATTATTTAAAATGAAGTAAAGAGCTGAGAGCTGATAAAAGTTTATTTTATAGAATAAAATAGAACCCTGTATCTCCATGTAAAAAGTACAGCATCTATCAAGAGAATAGATAACATTAACAGGTGGAAACTCCAAGTTTCACTTTAACATCTGCCCCATCGCTGTAACAGAATTTTCCAACCGCTTACGAGTCGCCGTAAACAGCAACAAAGACGACCCTGCTCGCCGCATCCGGATGGAGAAAAGGTAACGGAGGGAGAAAAGCGAAGGCGGCGAACCGGCGACGACGACCACACACGCGCTCAAAATATCACCGGAACTCCGCCTCGGAGACGAGGTAGGGAGGATGTCACGACCACAACTTGCGCACGCCGTACCAACCACAGATGGGCGAGGAAGGCAGGGTGCGCGAGGAGAGGACGGAAGTGGGCGATCGCGGTGACAGGGACGGCCAGCGTCTTGTCGCGTTTGATGCGAGCCTGTGATATCTGCTTTGGAATAATTTTGCTAAAATCGTGATATATATATTCGGAGATTTTTTCGGGGAGAGCTGGCCGCTTTTCAACGAGAATTAAACCATGCGGGGTTACAGCAAACATACAGAAACAAAGTTTCTTCTATTCACAAAATTTTGAATCCTGCGTCTATCGATTCCTGTGAAATTTCTATATTACAAAACAAAATGTACAAAACAGAGTTGGGCTAATGATGACAGAGAAAGATCGCTATACACATCGCACTTTCGCTACAAATCGTGCTACTACTCCTACTTTTATCAGCAGCACAGCGCTGTTTGCGGACAGGCGCCATGTGTGCCCACAGCGCCGAGCACACACAGCAGACGAACACGGAAAGAAAGATTTTGTTACTGGTACCCGCAGAAGACCTTTTGACAAATCAAGGACCTCGCGGCCGGGCACGTACTGCCAATTTAAACACCTACCTGCTCCTACTTAGCCGGCACTAATTTCCACGCTAATCGAGCTTTCCAATACCAGTTGCCAAGATCGACTGGCCTTTTGCTTCACCTCCCGTCCCATGTCGCGCTTGAGTCACTCGCTCACTCACTCATCAGAGCACAGTGGCAGGCAAATGCTGACGCTCCAATCTCCAGTTCCCCACACGGCTGCTTCGCTGCCGTTCGGGGATCTCTGGACTGGGACTTGGAAGGGAGGGAGGAGATATCCCCGGGCATATTCTCTGTGGAGGTTGGAAAAGCGGACAAAAAGGAGATGATAACGTTATCTTTAAATATGTGTGTATTCTAGACCTGCGTATATATATGTGCTCATCTTTCGACATGGTAGCACAAAGTCCTCCGAAAAAGTGAGGCAACGAAAGTAGTAACGCCGAGACAGCACTGGACTAACACAAAAGCATTCGATACTACAATAATATGGCCATGCACCAAACGCACGAGGAAATTTCGTCCCGGATCGAGCGCTGACGAGCAGACGGTGAGCGAACGTACTCAGGAAGCAAAGCGCGACCAAACTTCTCCGTACCACACCCGGCCACCCAGCGACGAACGCGCGGGGTGACCTCTAACGTGCCGCGCCTTGGCCCGTGCCACCTCGGAAGGGGTCCGATGCCGAAGAGGGCAAGATGTGTGTGAGGAAGAGGCGCGACGTGGGAGCGGGGCCCGCCTACCTTCCGGCCGCCGCGCAGCGCACCACGAACGGTGGCGGGGCGCTGCCGCCCGCGCGGGGCCCACGTTGACGCGGCGCCCGAGGCCAAGGAATCCCACGCTTCTCGCGCTCCCGTAGGGAGAATGACATGTGGACCCGAGGCTGGGTAACGTGCGCGATCTGGTCTCTAGCGCGCGCGGCACACGCGGCTGCTCGACGGCTTTTCGTTTCCGGGGAGGCACGAAACCGCTAACGTCACACGGGGACCGTCCCCCAATATCAGGCTCAGACGCGGCGGCCGTAGTGGCACTGGCCACTGCCACGCACCACTGGACTTGCGCGCTGCGTAGATGCAGTGCACAGTACGATAAAAATTTTAAGAGGATGAGAATATGGGCTGGTTCAATATATTATGGATAATCTCATTTAGCAATAATATCGTTTTTAGAGATTACTGATTATTAACTTATCGATGTGTTAAAGACATACAGATAGGTGATTGAATTATTCTACTTCTTCGGCTCACTTTTATAAGTCATTATATATACACGAGAATTAAAAAAAAAAATATGGTACATAGCAAACAAGAAGAAAGATACTCCATCTGGTTCAAAAAAAAAGAATTTTTAGGTTTAGTTAAATTCAATTTTTTTTATCACTTTGATCATTAATAATGTAGAATTTATAATATTTTAGCATATAAAAATATATTTTTTAGATTCATTATAAAATAAGCTTTTATAAAAAGTATACTTTTTTATTATAAATTATATAATTTTCTAGATATTATTAATAAAAGATAAAAAAATTTGACTTTATCCAAATTTAAAAATACTTATATTTTGGAACATAGGTAATGTATTTCTTAAGAACAGAGAAGTAAATTTAATTTACATTGTGAACAAAATTTAAATGCTATAACTAGAAAAGTGAATAGAGAAAGTATATGATATAGGAATACTACTCCAGTATTTATAAAATAATAACCAAAACATATGCAACATCTATTGATATTGAATTGGAGATTTGGACTCCATCACCTCAATCTTGATCTTAAACAAGCAACATCTGTAGATAAAAAAAGAAATTTGATGACGACCAAAGAGCAGATATCAAGATCTCCTTGGAATTGAAAGATTTTTTTATTTACTATATTTTTTTTATAAAATTAGATAAATTTTTATGAGATTTTTATAAATTTTTTACTATCTATAAAATCTCCAAAAATGTTTACACATTGCTGGTGGTGTAAAGACAACACGCCCAGCCAGCTGAGTAGGTGGAGACCGGCGAGGTGGCCGCAGCGATTACCGCGCCTCATATCTTTTATAGCGACCGACCACCTCGCGTCTGCGTTCCCGGTTTTCCACCGCTTCTCCCTCCCCTCCTCTCTCTCCGCCTCCGACAAAGCCGTGGGCGCAGCTCGCGGCGGCAGTTCTCGCGCGCGCGCAACGACCTCAAAATCTTAGCAACTCTGCCGGCGCTCGATTCGGATCCTCCTACTCCCGGGGCGGCTCGGCTTCTGTCGTTCAGGTGCGTGCCGGCTCTTTCGAATTATCGCTTCTCCGTGGCTCCTCTGCGCTGTTGGTGTGCCTGTGTGGTGGTGGTTGGTTGGTCCGCTCCGCTGTGAGCTCGCGTCGATTTTGGCCTCGAATCTGCGCCCTGGCTCGTCGAGCGTCGCTTGTTTGTTCCGTGCGGATTTTTTTAATTGATTATACAAATATTGCTTCTCGTCGTCCTGTTTTCCCTTGGAGAAGGAATAACACTTTACGAAAAATTTCCTTAGATTTTTTATCCGTAATTTTAAAAATGCGATGCAGCGGGATTATCTCGGCTCCGTAACAAGGGATCGATTTTTTTAAAGGATTTTTGTGGCTCAGTTGAGCTGAATGGTCCATATCAATGCAGCCCGCCTTTGGCGTGCAACCTTTTGCTCCTTTTATGCTAGTGATCTATTAACGGTGGGCAATTTGGTGATAGAAGTTATTTGCTGGGTTCTTCCCTCGTCGCTGATCACTAGATTGCTTTTTCACGGATCTTCCAGTATAGGACGCGTGAGTTTATTTGTTTTATGGGCAGCGTCACCTCAGATTCATCTATTTTAGTGCTATTGTGATTGTGAACTTTATTGCTAATGGAAATGGATTCCCACAGTTCGCTTCGTACTAATAACTGAGCGGCTGCTGTACGTGATGTTTGTTTCTTGCTGGAGTACGACTACTGTACGCGTAGTATATTCATTTTCTGTGTAAATCGAACATTTATATGTTTGCATGTTACAATTTCCTTGGGAATGCAATCCCTTTCATGACCACATACATTCATCTTCCTTTCTTCCAAAGAGAAAAAGTAATAGATTAGTATTTTTCCCCCCACAAATTTTAGCGTAAGTTTGCATGACACTTGTGCTGCCCTTCTGTTTAGGATGTATACTGTCATTATCATTATCAGTGTTTTAGGAGTTGCTCACTTGTAATATTATGATGTCTAGGTAACAAATTTTCGAATCAGTGATTCTAGATTGATATGATGTTGTACAAAAGTGATTTGCAGCACCCAGTGTCATTTAGTGCTAACCGGTAGTGTTGTACTGCACATATCAAAGCACTCATTGAACTTTGTTTTGTTGAAATTGAGTACTGAGGACCAATATATGAAAATTAAAAGTAAAAGTAGGGAATCAAGTACAACTAAATGGGTCAAAGACTCTGATATTCTTGTACTTAGCAAGTGCCTGCTAACTATTGCAAATTTGATTTAGACATTTGCTGCTATGTTAAGCGGTTTTTTTCCTGTACCATTTGTAATTACTATGCATTTCAGGTTCGGCAATTTAGCCATTGCAACCTTTTATGTTCAAGTAAGGTTTGATTCATAATGTGGTTCCATTCTAATGAAGACTGCTATTCTTTTCCAGGAAATTGTTGATACGTGCATTCTTCCTTCTCTAGTTGGTTGTACCTGCAGAGAGCTCAGTTTTATTTGGTATGTCTCATAATCTTTTATCTTTTAATCCATCCTTTCTTTCTTTGATCCCATCAGGGCTTGCCCCTCGGGGACTTTAATCCCTAAATAATAGTGATTTCATCTTACTCCTGCACATTATGGACATACTATCCCATCTCATGTTTTTAATTATTTATAAATTAAATATTAGGTTGAAATTTTTATCCAAAGAATAAGAGAAGATGGTTGTCCCGGACAACTCTAGCCCTGACTGCTAAAGTACAGCTATAGACTCGAGTTTGATCTATTTGGTGCATGGTGAACTTTGTTATCTCATTTGACATGTTATTGATGAAATTGATTTATAACTTAAATTGAAAATAATATGGAAAAAAACTCTGATAACATTGTGATTCTAGCTCCCCTGTAAGAAACAACATTAGTATCCTTGGATGCAGTCCTTGGTTATTTTTTGTGACATATGGTTGTGAATAAGAACTCTGTTGTCCGTTTGTTGAAGTAGATGGCCAGGCATAATTTCAATTTTGACTAGACTATCGATCAATTCTGACATTAGTTTTGTTTCCTTCTTTTCCATCATTATATTATTTGATATTTGACTGTTGGTTGTGGGTCTCTTAGTTTTTTTCTTCATGCTTTTGCTGCATTAATTTCTTAAGTTTAACTGGTTGAATATTGCATATTGGGTCGCAGGATTATTAGCATTCATCTGCCCTGAATGGCACAACTGGAGCTTTGCACCTAAAAGCTGAGGCTAAGTTCAGAACTTCAACATACACTTCCATACACTGAAAGTGTCAAGAAATGGATCGTGATGACATTGCCGGCTTTGTAAGTGGAGGTTGCTAGGTGTTCTGGCATTCTAAACTAGTAGATGATAATAGAGTTATGATACCTGGAAGGCAGGAAATTAGTCCTTTTTATTTTTTATTTGGTTGGCGTTTGATGTTTCTGAATTGGAATCAACAATACTTCTCGTGGCCTTGGATTTGGTGGTAGTGTCAAGTCAACTCCTTTAGTACTTCTTGCTGGAGCACAACTCAAAATACAGTTGGGCACAAACATACTACACCCAAGTCCCCAGCATCCAGCTTTTCTATCTACAAACCCCAAGCTTTGAAAAATAACTGAGGTGCTATGGCTGAAGCAGAAGGTTCTGGAAACCCTTTACTTACTCTGGGTTTGGGCTGCTCACTAAGTTCATCTGATAATAGCAAGCTAAGTTCTGCACCTGTTTGTACAATGTCTGAGTCTTTGTTAAAAGAGATTGATGAGGAATCATCAGTAGATCTTGGCCTGAATCTGGGGTTCGATCTTGGCAGTGATGTTGCACAGTGTCAATACAAATCCCATGGGTTTGTTGAAAATGTGCCATTGGCAAACTCTCCTAAGCTGGATCTTCATTTGAGTTTATCTACTGGTTCACCTGAATCAGATGTCATTGATGCGAATCTGGTGTCACCAAAGGGCTGTGAGATGCCGATGGCTAACTCTTCTCCAACAACTATAGGAAAAGAATCGGTGCCCCATTATTGGTTTTTTGAGCATTCGATTGTTTCATCACCATGTGCTTCTGAAGCAACATATGCTGTTCCATTCTCAAAGGAAATTGAAAAAGGCGATGCTGCTGTTGTGCCTTCTCCGGTCATATCGCCAACTATGTTTACAAGTACGATAACCCTGGCCGGCAGTGCTTCTGAAGGAACTAATCCTCAACAACGCAACAGTAACACTAAAGGCTGTCAATTCCCAGGATGTATGAAGGGAGCTAGAGGGGCATCAGGCCGTTGCATAGCACATGGTGGTGGTAGGCGTTGCCAGAAACATGGTTGTCAGAAGGGTGCTGAAGGTAGGACAATCTATTGCAAGGCCCATGGTGGAGGCAGGAGATGCCAATTTCTTGGATGTACAAAGAGTGCTGAAGGGCGCACAGACCACTGCATAGCTCATGGTGGTGGTCACCGCTGCAGCTATGAAGGATGTTCCCGAGCCGCGCGTGGAAAATCTGACTTGTGCATCAAGCATGGTGGCGGCAAAAGGTGTCAGAAGGAGAACTGCACCAAGAGTGCAGAAGGTCATTCTGGCCTCTGCATCGCCCATGGTGGTGGAAGGCGGTGCCAATTTCCAGAATGCACAAAGGGTGCTCAAGGAAGCACAAAATTCTGCAAGGCGCATGGCGGAGGAAAGCGCTGCACATTCTTGGGATGCACCAGAGGGGCAGAAGGTAGTACTGCTTTTTGCAAGGGACATGGTGGAGGCAAGCGTTGCTCATTTCAGGGTGGTGGCGTGTGCCCAAAGAGTGTGCATGGTGGCACTCTGTATTGTGTTGCTCATGGTGGCGGGAAGAGGTGTGCTATTTCTGGCTGCACGAAGAGTGCTAGAGGGCGTACAGAATACTGTGTACGCCATGGAGGTGGAAAGAGATGCAGGTTTGAAGGTTGCCGCAAGAGTGCACAGGGTAGCACCGACTTCTGCAAGGCCCATGGAGGAGGTAAACGTTGCTCATGGGGGCAAACAGACTTGAGCTTTGGTGCTGGGGCACAGCAATGTGACAATTATGCTCGGAGCAAGATTGGTCTGTGCTCAACTCACAGTGCTTTAGTTCAGGACCACTGTGTTCGTGGTGGCATACTAGGACCCACCATCCATCATTTTGCAACCGATGTCAAACATTATGAGATGAAGGTTGCTGAAGTGGTGGGAGATGCAGATGAGAATGGCACATCTTTGCTGGATATGGATTGCTCTGTTCCAAATGGTGGCGTTCATCCTCCTGTCCTCTCCATGATTGATTCACTTCCAGAGGGCAGAGTCCATGGTGGTGGTCTGTTGGCTTTACTTTCACAGGTAGCAGATGCACAAGCGCTGGTGTCTCGGAACAAGGTATGGATGTGAGGTTGTGAGGTTCTTCAAGAGATGTATTGCTTGCCCAGAGTTTGTGATGTGGTGGGGATAAAGCACCGTCTTTTAGATGTCTCCGACTGTTCTCATGCTTGTATTTGGTAGAACTGCCCCCGCACTACAACAGAAATAAGGGGTAGCTCGTAGTGCATGGGCTTGATGTGTCGTCTATTACTGTAATTAGTGTGTTGAACTTTCTCGTTTTGTGTTTCAGTTTATGTATAAATATAAGCTGCCACTTCAGTGTACTTGTTTCTGCCAGACTCGCTATTGGCAATTTATTATGTCATCAGTGAAAACAATTTGTGGTTTTGAGCTACTTGTTCCTGCTGTATCTATAGGCTCATAATAATTCTCCGGTCTATCAGCTCAACTGTGTCATACCATATACCTATATTAAGTGTTGCTACAAACTCATCTTGAATGGGATGGTTTTGTACAAACTCATCATGAATGGGATGGTTCAGCTCATGAGATAATCTTGCTCGATGGAATGGTTGTATGTGATGTTACATGATTCTGTTTGGTTAAATGTATGAAATGATACAAGAATACATCTAGTCATTTAAAATATTAATATTTATTTAATATGTAACTAAATCATTTTAATAATAATATTTTAAATATTTGTAGAATTAAGATAATATAATAATTACTACTAATTATTACTTAATCTTTAATTGTAGCTAAGATTGTCGCAAATAATCATAAAATACAAATGGAAATTAATGTTGCATTTATTAATATTTAATTATAATTATAGCTTAGTTAATTAATCATAATAACTACTAATAATCACTAATCATGAGTGGTTTGTTTGACTTTTTTTTCTGGAATGGAATGGTACAGTATTTAGAAGGAATATTCTCAAAATTTGAACCAACTTATCCTAGATGAATTGGTATGGTTCAACAACCAAACACATGAAACTAAATCCACCAAAGATGGTTTGATCCCTGAATCAAACACTACCTAACTGTACCAGACATAACTGTTCTGATCAACATAATAGGCATTTGAGAAATAATATATGATTTTCAAAGGAATCAGTTTAATTTTATAAGAGAAACAAAGGATTCAGAAAAAATTCATGCAATCCAAAAGCGTTATAAAAGGACCTACAGTTCTAAAGAGAGCATCAGGATTACTCATGTTGGAATCATCAGTCGTTTACTCATTCTGTTCAATGATACCACAAACTGTTAGAAAAGCTTAAACTAGACCAACTAAAGTGCCTACACAAAGCAAAGATTTACACTTAACATTGCAGATTGATGGCCCAGCTATGTTACAACGCGGCCACAAATACCCAGACACCAGTGGGCAAGACAAAACTGAACAAAATATTCACACCCCTCCAAAGGGGAATCGTTTGGACATTAGTTAGAAAAAAAAAAATGAACAAAATTTCCTGCTGAAGAATCATCAACCTAAGTATGTTGGTTAAATTGCTACTCATCTACGGTCTTTGTTTGGTTCAAGCCACCAATGTCATCCGGTGGTGGCTTTATATACCTGCCTAATGTTTTTTGCCGAGCTCTCTTCTTCATCCTCAGGATCTTGTCTCTGCTCTGTTGCTTCCTCCGCTCCTTCTCCAGCTGCCGCATGTTCCGCTCCCTCTCATATAGACCTTGCCAGAAGACCTCTCCAGTCTGTGGCCAGAGCCACCTCCTTTCCGGGTGATCTGAATCGAATTCTTCTGCCAAGTCCTCATCCATGCTTTTCAGAGTGGCATAGGAGAACCATTGGATCGACATCTGAGCTCTCCTGCCACTTAACTGATGCTGCTCCTCCATTGCACCAGTCTCAGGATCGACGTAAACCATCCGTCGTGCGCTATGGAATGCCCAAACATTCACAATCAACTCCAGAATGCGAGAGTAGCAGTGCTGATCCTGTACAGAGTAAGATATGGACAATGAAGCAGGGTTTTCTAATGTAGAATAGCAATCATTATGTTATCTAAGGAGGTGACATGGGGTTCACCTTGTGGAGACTCAAGATGCAATGGCCATTTAGATGGTGTTTGTCATACATTTGCACATCCAATGCGTCAATGAACATTCTGGAAAACAACAGCATACTGCATTATTATGCATCCAAGACAGTCTGAACTCTGAATTAGTAAGACAAATATATTTGGTCAATGATATGAACAGAGAGAATAATGCATATGGGCAAATAAGGATCAACAGTTCTGCATAAATCAAACTGATGTGTAGCATACTGCTTTAGCAGCATAATCACTTGAAATGGTCAAATGACTATATATAAAGAAAGGAAAGCCAGGTGCACATAGCTCTTGTTTGTACAGGATCCAGGGAAGGGCCTGACCACTAAGGGTCTTTCGTACCAGCCTTTCCTACATTTCAGCAATAGGCTGTTTCCAGGACTCAACCTGTGACCTCATGGTTACAAGGCAATAGCTTTACCCCTACACCAAGGCTCCCCTCATCAAATGACTATATAATGGTTGAAAAAAAGTGATCTATTCCCGTGATGGGTGTCAAGTTATATGAGTTTTTAGTATTGAGCCCTTTTCCATTTCCATTACAGCACTCATGTAACCTCTATATATGCCCCCCACCCCCCGGGGACTATGATTCAATACAAGTTCCATTCATAACAGCAGGCCAATAGCAATCTATCCTCCCAACAGTTAACTGTCAAGGTAAAATACAGAAAATTTTATTTATTCTTTAGTGACAATCTAACAGTAAAGTTATTCATGTACGCACGCATAACCCTGAGCCATCATTTGATATATGCATGCTAACATCCAGCTACCTGATGCTCATTCACAGAAGATAGTTTGATATAAATATGCCATTGAATCATTAACATATGAATGCATTTTTGTTATCTGGTTAGTATGATGCGAGTTTTCCTACAAGATCCCAGAATCATAATGCATACCTTGAGAACATAACAAATTCTAGGAATGACCGTGTAGGCAGAATCCAACTTTGCATCACAGACCAAGTGTCGCCATCTTTAGGCATATATGGCAAAGAATTCAGTTCATGATCAAGTTTTACACCATACATCCTTTGGAAGGCCTCAAAGACAGCTAACCTTCAATGTAGAAATATGGAGCAGATAAGTTAATGTGGTCATGGAACCAGGATTGTCCACTATGACATGCTGATATTAATACGCATGAGTGTAAGAAGTATTGTTACTCACAACCTGTAAACCAAAGCAGGCAGTAGATAACATAGAGTGCAGAACTCTTGAAGTGACTACCCTATAAGACTACATGAATGATTAATCTATGGAGAAAAGTATTTGCTAATATTTAAGGAATTAACTACACGCATTCAACACAATCTATTAAAATGGCGCGTTTGCAAATGTTAAAATAATTTAGCAGACAGAACATGAAGAACCAATAACCTGCAGTTCCCAGCATTGATCGCATCACAGAAGGACCAAAAATCTTTGTCGCCCTGATTCCTTGGATCTTGATCCATCCGAGCCCAAAAATAAAAGGCGTCTCCATACTTCTGAGATTCAATGGCTTCCAATATTGCAGATTCAGCATCATTTGACAAGTTTGCCTGTTCAGAAGAACAGTTCCTTTGTGTAATTAGGATGCTAATCATTACACAAGACAACATAGATAGCTCACAAGGCACAAAATGCACTTGTTCCTTAAGAGACCATTTGCTAATCATCCATTTATTCCTCAGGTTCATGAAATCAGTGGTATGAAATATCGGCATGTAAATAAATTTGATCATCACCTTTTTCGCTGTTGCTCTCCAGGACTGAAAACCTATCCAAGAGTTTTTATGTACCCTATCAATTCTGTTGGCAAGAGCAAAAAAAGCGCCGAATTCACCAAGAATATCTCTGTAGTAAACATCGTTGAGAAGTGGAAGACGAGAAGAAGCATCAATATCATCTGCTCCTGGTCTTCGACCTTTTGAAGACTGATAAAAGAGAATGAGAGAATCAACATTCATCCCGGAATATTTGTCTATTAAACTGTGCATAACATATTTAGCCTATATATGCTCCATCAGTAACATTATTATAACACACGTTTCCTAAAATATAACCATTCACAGTAACAACATTAGATATAGCAAAGACAAAATTTACCAGGGCACATCAATGGTTAGATAGTAAAATGTGAAGTCATCAATGGTCACATATTGAAGGGAATAAATGGCTCCATAGACTATAAAATTATAAATGTTAGAATTCCCACAATGATTCAAGAAGAGCACATCCTTTTTCAACTGACAATCAATCTGAACCACCCATGTACCATCCAATGATACTCATGGGACATGTTATCAACTAACAAAATGTTATGGAGTAAACACAAATTGAATAATTTAACTTTAAAGCAATTAAAAGTTTAATTCACAACAATTTTTTAATCTATGTTTATACTTCAAATATCAGATTATCGACCACCATCCAAAATGCACAACAGTGTCTTTGGAACATTCAGGTTGACTACCCTAATTTCAAGCATATGGTTATTGCCAGTATAGCTTACCAGGCCAATTCCACGATAGAGAGAGCTTTGGTGCAGAAAGGGCCAGGTCCCTTCCCCAAAGAAAGGCTCATATATACAAAGCGGCTGACCTGTACGCTCAAGCTCCCTGTCGTCTCTTTCATGCAGTTCATTCTTCAACCTCTCCACCCTTTTGACATTTCTGTACACCTCCTCCCATGTTCCATGGGGCTGCTCATTCCTGTCCTTGAACTACATAAAATACATTCGTGCTGCTTAGAAGCTCAAGCAAATATGTGAAATGACGTTTTGAATATGAACCATGTGCAATTATCTTACCTCCTCTTCTTCCATTTTTGTTTTCATCTCCAGAATCTCACTTTGCCTCTGTTCTTCCCAGGCAATGGTGGAGAATGCTTCATCAATCTTTGATGTACTGACAGTGGAGCGTTTCATCTGGTTGCTGTGCCACTTTTCCTCTAGTTTCTGAAGTATCCTGTCGCCAGTCAAACTCTCATTCGCATGGTGTAAATGCTTCACATCCTCGAATAGATGCCACTTCCACTCTTGTTTCAGAGCTAAAGGTATATCGCCAGCAGTTAAAGGGCTCAGTACATCAGCGGGAAACTTGATAACATTTTCCATCAGTACAGCATAGCCTTCAATGGTTTCAGAAGCCATAATATTCTTAGCATGGCCCTTTCCCGCTGATGCAATTTTTTTCCCTGAAACAGACAGAGTCCCATTTGACACTGCTCGAAGTAGGACTTCACTTAAAGCGCCAATATTCTTTCTTGGAAACAGAAGTCCATTAACCTCATCATCGATCTACATTATAAGTAAACCTTGTTAGTGTATTTATAACATATGTATTGATCAGTTTCAGAACCTAAAGATGGTTCTAACGAAAAGGGGGAGCATTCGTAAACATACATGTTTTCTAATAACTGTAAGGTCTGGTGCTATAACCAGCTTCTCAAGACTCATTGCTTGTACCAGAACACTAGGAAATGATTGCTCCTCTAGACAGGAACCATAAATAACAAGGTCAGCTACAGCAAGGAGATTGTCCTTATCTTCAGCAGGGACATGCTCCACAGCACCTTTTGGGAAGCCAGCATTCTGCGCAATAGCCTATCAAAACCACACTATCATCCAGTTAGATGCAATATAGAGCTTTATACATTGACTCAGTTACTCAGCTATTCATGTTACAAAAGAAAATATGGAGGGGTGGATCATAACCTCAAGGGACATCCTATATTTCTCAGTTACGTTTCCAGTGAAGATCCTCACTTTCAGGTCAGACAGTGTACTATTCTCTGAGGGATATTGCTGTAGCAGTGGACTGACTGCTTGCAAGACAAGTGCCTCATCCATCAAATTCCCACCATATGAAAAAGAACTACCAACAATAGCAATTAAAAAATCATTAGAATCCAAGCCCAAACCGATTCTCACAACTTGGTGATTACTTTTGGCAATAATGCCATCAGCCTGAAATGCTTCCGCAGGAGAACCTGGAATCACGAAATAGTTACCAGAATCAAATGCAGCATACATCACCTGCAAGGAAAATATAAACTTTTAGGCTCTAGGATCTTCATCCAAAACATAAGACAGTATAACTGTTGATTTCACTATGAGAAAAAAAGTAGATACCGGTAATATATAGTTCGGGAAAACTATAACATCGGCCCTGCTGAAGGATTCTTTCCAGGTATCTATGATCCGAATCATCCCACTGGAATTATATTCACTAATGCGGCGAGCAAGGGAACATTCATGCACAGTCCAGATGACAGGAATGGATTGAAAAGGCTCATGCAGAAGACTGTAGAAAGGCATAGATACATTGTCCAAATCAAACAATTGACTTTGAGGAAGCAGTTTTTTCAGATAAGAAAATATAGCCATGCAATAATTGTTTTGTAATAATACCTTGAAAAGACTGGTCTTGCTTCAATTGAATTTAAAAGTATACCATCATAGCTGCAGAAATAATGGAAACAAACCTGATGAGGAAATAATCACGAAGTGAGGCTGTGGCCACATATTGAATCAGCAAAAAGGGTCCATGACCAGACAAGTGATGCAGTAAGTGATGGAAGTGAACAGCTAGAGAGAAAAGACTTCAGAAACTTACTCTAACCAATCTACAAAATTAGGCAATTTTGTGTCCTCATGCAAAATGCTCACTGATACTCCAATAGTTCTCCAAATATTGCCACATGGGCCATTCTGAAATGAGAAAACCTGCATTGACAATTGCCGATTGTGGATTAAGGACAACAGTTTTTGAAGTTGCTTATCTGTAAATGATAATGATGGTACAAATACATCTGTAAAAGATCAATCATCTAAATTCAAATACTAGTGTCCTGTAATAGTATGGACGCTACAAGTACCAGCATACATCACCCAAATGCTTTTCTCCATGTAAGGACTCAGGAGGTGGGTATGCGATGCTACTAGTATCCTTCTGTCAGTAGGTGTGGAGGGCTAAGCAAGAATGAGCAAAAACAAATTAAGCAACGTGCCAATGTATCTCTGCAGGACAAGGATAATATCAAAGCCAGCATCATCGCATATAAAAATATCTTATTCTCAATTTGTTTTATGTTTCCAGGATATGCATTAGTCTATAGAAGCTGTCAATATCACAATTACTGCTGGTAAAAATGTTATGCATAATACATCTGGGCAAAAATCTCTTCCACGCATACACATTTAGCAACTGTAGTCACTTGTTCCAAAGTAATAATAATTCAATCCAAATATGAATCTGATTTCAGGTTATGCGAGCCAAGTAACAAAGCAGATGCACTCTGGCACATGTGCAGACCTTACTCTTTAGGCAAAACAGCCACTAAACCAGACAAATTTGTAACATCTGAAACGAAATGTCTGGGCAAAATATAGTACGAAAGGCAATTTCAGTAACTACGATAGAATCTCCAATTCCACAATTGCTCAGGTATGAACCCTTGAAATTTTCCATAGCACACATGAACCAAGCAAAGTATGACCTGCATTACACTACTTTCACATTTGGGATAGTCAACTGCAGAGCATTTAACTACCAACAGTCAATTAAGATTAGCTCAGCATTGTTCTTTTCCATTCAGAAACTAGAACTTGTATTAACAACGTTGCTCCTATATTACTGGAAACATCAAAATGGCAAATTAACTTTGTCGATAGGATAGACTAGAAAAGAAAAATGTAACGACACCAAGACAATCGCAAGCGTTCCATTCCAATGACTACAACTAAGAGTTTGTGCAACCACAAACGTGCATATTACTACGGTTCTCTGACAGACCAATCAGGTAGCGCACCTTCATTTCGTAGCCCATGGCCTCCAGCACCGAGGTGACGCTGACCATCTGAAGCTGCATTGCGCTAGGAGACAAGTCTCCGAACACCTACACGAAGTTCGACGCGAACAGAAAGTGAATCAGAGACCACAACACGCAAAAACGGCACCCGCACAAATCCGTCTCCGCCCAAACCAGCTCGACTTATCGTCAGAACAGAACTCACCATGGCAAGCCGCGGCTTCCGTGTCCCGACCCTCCTGACTGGGACGCCGAGCTCCGCCAAGCTCTCCGCCTCCTCCCTCCGCTCCCTCGCCCACTTCTCCCTCAGCCTCGTCGGCTCGAACGCCACCACGCCCCCGCAGGCCGCCTCCGACACGCCGAACCCGCCGTCGCGAGGCAGCGAGCCTTCCCCGCCAGCGCCTCCCCGGCCTCCTCCTCCCCCCAAGCGGCGCGTGGGGAGCAGCAGCGTGGGTCGCTGCTCGACGACGACTGACCCCGGGAGGAACGCGACGAAGAGGATGGCGACGAAGAAGAAGGCCGCCGCGGTGACGATCCACTGGAGGTAGTCCACCTTCTCCGGAAGCAGGAGCCGCGCGAGCCTGGATCTCGCCCGCGCCCTCCGCGCGCCCGCTGAGGTCGCCCGCAGCGCCGGGCC
>BCLF01000133.1:162758-178763 GCA_001602275.1 Zoysia japonica
CGGGAACCGGGACGGGAGAGCTGGTGGGGGTGGGGATCACGGCGTCTCGGGCTCCGTAAACCGCGTACGCCCCTGCTCCGTCTCGGCAAGCGCATGGACATGATGGGTGGCGTCGCTCCCCTAATGGCCCCCCACTGTATTCTTTGGGTAGCAGAGGCAGTTTGTGGCTTTTAGTTTGGCAGAAACGGAAAACATTTTTTCCCGTGTTTGGTACTCCCTCGGTATAACCGTGTGGGGCCACTGTCAGAATAAAAATTAGGTGATGGGACAGCTTGAGCTTGTTAAAAAATATTTTATTTAAACAGTTAGTGAAAAACTACTGAAATAAACTATTTTAAAATTTATTTTGAAAAGCATCTGAGCTAATAAATTGTAAAATAAATTTTTATTTAGCATAATTTTTATTTATTTTTATAAATAAACTATAAATAAACTGTGCCAAATAAAACCTTTTATAGCAGAGTCAGTTTGATGCGACACTTGCTCCCAAGCCACTGTCATCTTCTTTTTACCGTGTGTTTCTCCCTAATTCCTGCCAACCAGATTACCAAAATCGTTGAGACATGCAAAGAGCACGGTATTGTGATGCTCATTACTAGTACTCATCATGCACGCGAGGTCAAAACGCAGTTTATATCGCGTGAATTGGTATTGAAAAAATGAACTCTCCAAGAGGGAAATATTTAAAAAGGGCTCCTGATTTCTTATGGCTCTTTGGGAATGGAGGAATTTTTTCTATTTTTTGAAATTGAACTATTCCTATAAAATTCTTATAAAAATCCTCCATTCCATATAAACACTTAAATAAAAAACGAGCATACTTAACTGAATTACTCTCTCCGATTTTAAAATATTGACACCGTTGATTTTTATCATTAACTTTGACCATTCGTCTTATTCCAAAAATTTGTTCAAATTTGTAAAATTTTATTAATATTTTATTTATCATTAGTGAAATTTAAATCACAATTAATAATTTTACACATTTAAACATATTTTTTAAATAAAACGAATGGTTAAAGTTAATGTAAAAAATCAACGGTTACATAATTTAAAATGGGAAAGAGTAGTATAACGATACACTATAGACTGTCACGATCAATCACATCTGCTTTCACTGTAAATGCGTTAACAGAGGTGAAGAATCTAATCAGTGAGTATTATCTTCAGAATCAAGCAAGCAGACAAGTTGACGAAACAATAATAAAGCCTGAAACAAGAACCCTTTCATCACGAAACGCGGGAGAGAAATCACACCTCTGTGATCTGTCACGTGCCCCAACTTTGTCACTCTTATTTTTAAGGACATGTTACAGCTCTATAATGGCAATCAGAAGGGGCCATCGTGCCGCCTCTGGAAAAGTAACCATATTTGATTGATCGAGACACTATGGAGGTTGACCCCACAACACAAAAGCTGCGGACGCTTTTTTGTAGTGCAAAAAAAATATTAGTGTCAGACTACCAGTCCAGACCAGGATCCTTGGTTTAGATACCAATAATAATTTGATGCTCATTACCCGAAAACAATATACTGCAGAATTTGCAGGATCTTCAACAAATTCATCCTAAATAATGATAGGCGCTGGAGGTTCTAAACGAAGCAAATGGACAACGCCTTTCAACATCTCCACTTTTCTATCTACAAACAGGTCATATGCATTCCTTATGAGGCAGATGAATAATAAGACTGACAAACAATGAATAGAACAGCATCAAAGTGCCGTGGATATCTCTACTAGACTCCAGGATCCAGAAAAGGAGAAACTCCTGAAAGATGGAAGGTACCAAGTTGCAGATAACACTATGAATCTACGATGCTACACCAAATAGATCAAATGTACCATTTGATAATGAAAATTAAGAATACCATTGCCCGAGTCAAGCAACAGGCTGCAATTCTTCAGCAACTGAACCTTGGAAAAGGGTGTCATATCTCAAACACCTGGTGACATCAAAGAAATGAGCCACAGCTTCTTCGGGTGTTTTTTGAAGTACACCATGGCCAAGGTTAAGTATGTGACCTTTTGGACCAGCTGATTTCACAACCCTGCAGAGCAAACAGCGAGAGGACAATAATTAGCAGTTCCACATAACTCATCAGAAACTCAAAAGAACATAAATTAAATGGAAATCATAAATCCTTACTGACCTAAAAATTTCATCAGTCAGTACTGGCAATGGTGAAAACAGAAATGCTGGGTCCACATTCCCTTGTACACCAATTCCATTACCAAGGCGTCTCCTTCCATCAGCCATATCCACTGTCCAGTCAAGCCCAATAACATCAACTCCTGTGTCCTTCATGCGCTCAAGTAAACCTCCATTTCCATTTATATACAGCACAAGTGGTACATGAGGGCACTCTTTCTTAATCCTACTCACAATCTGTAAATAAAGAGGGATAGATTAATGAATGGACTCAGTCAAAGTTAGAGTACAACTTTGAACTGAAACAAATTCATGGAGCTCTAAAGAACACCATCCACAATTCACATATATTTGCAAGTTTCCCGAGCTCAAAATAAAAGTTGGATTTACAGCTTTTAAAAGCACCTAAGCTTAAGGAAATCATCATTTATGATCAAATACAATAAGTAAACAATACTACAGCAACACATAATATCCAAATGAATATGATTGAGAAAATGTTGCCAATAAACATGAAGCACTGATTATTTTTAAAGAATGGGTCTCTATATTTTGTAATCTTTCTTCACAGGTTATAGAGGAACTTGTACTAATAAGTGTACCAAGTCGTGTAAAAAGGTGCTATAAGGAATTGCAAAGTACACAAATAGTTCGTCATACTATAAATATTTCTGTTTAAACTATAAATATTTCTGTTTAAGCATCATGAAAGATATTTCTTAACACATAACAAAATTAAGAATATTTGGTGCTGGCAGCCTTTAATGCTCTATCACAGAGTGCAGGAGTTGCTTATCATTAGAAACACCATCGAAGGTGCCACATTTGAAGTTGGAAAGACATAAGAGCAAGAAAATTAAAAAATAGCAACCTGTTTGATGTATGGTTTTGACCACTGCTCCCACACATGAGGCGGAAGTTGCCCACCCCATGAATCAAAAATCTGTATACACTGAGCCCCAGAGTTTACTTGGTAAATGATATAGTCAGATATTGCTTGTGCCAGGTGAGAAAGAAGGCCTCTCAAGACACCTGGAGCTGTATGGCACATGCTCTTTATATTTGTGTACGTGTTGGTCATTCCCCCTTCAACAACATAAGTGGCAATTGTCCATGGGGCCCCAACAAATCCTAGCAAAGCAGCTTTTCCATCAATCTAGAGGGTAGAGGAGGAAAGGAGTATAACCATCAAAATAAAGTGCAAGTAATAATGCATCAACCGTACACAATCCAGTTCACGACAGTAAATACTCATAAATCAGCTGTTGAAGACTAATACAAACTCATAAAACATACAAGTGAAATACTCAACAACAATAGCCAGTAGAACATGACATCCTTGTATCAATATATATGCATTGTACTGATGTCTAACTGGTCACAATTCACTGGTCACTGCGAATTTTAAACAAAAATGTCTTGATTGATATAGCAGACTGCCAGATATTACATACAAGCAGTGTCACAAATATTTAATCAAAGAATAAAAAGGAGGCATCTTATGACAGCTACACAAAATTGATGCTACAGAGAGAAGTTAAAGAATTAGCGTAGCGTGTTTAATAAGTTGCAAACGATCGAAAACACACATTTCAGCTGGAGAGCTACCTCAAACATGCCAAGTTTTTCTTATTCATATACTAGGTATCAAAAGCAGCAGAACTCTTGAAGCTATCAAAATGCACCAAATTGACAACCAGTGTTTTGCATCACAGAAGCTACTACTCTATAAATTAGTTGAAACAATGAGCATTCTACAAAAAAATACTTAGCATACTCAGCAACCAAGCAGACCAACTTTCACGAAATTGGGCTGGCCCTAATAATCAGAAGTCCTTTCATCAGGCTTATACTAATAAGTAATAGCCCACAATTGTCTACAAGTAGCAATCTTCTGCAGCCCTGAATCTAATTTTACTAAAATCATGTAAAAACCAACAAATCTCACTCATGAATCATTAACTAGTAAGCATTTATTGTGGTAATAACTACCACCATTTGATCATAAACTACAATAGCAATGAAGTTGTTTCGCAAAAAAAATAAAATGACAACTACATTCCTACTACATACAGAACAGAAATGTACCTCATTCCGCAGAATTTTGAGCGAGTCCCCAACGAACTGGAGCATATCGAGGTTGATAGGTACGAGCTCCTTCACCTGCTCCTCGGACCGCACGGGCGACTGGATCACAGGCCCCTTCGAGTCAGAGATGTCGAAGGGCACCCCGATGGCCGGCAGCGGCGTAAGTATGTCGGAGAACAAGATGACGCCGTCGGGCGCGAAGGCCCGCCACGGCTGCAGCGTGATCTCGACGATGAGGTCCGTGTTCTCGGACCGCTCCCGAAACGAGGGGTGCCGCTTGGCCAGCGCCTGGTACTCCGCCATGTACCGCCCCGCCTGCCGCATCATCCACGCCGGCGGGCGCGGGAGCCCGTCCTCGCCCCGCGCCGCGCGCACGAGCAGCGGCTCCTCTGGGGACACGGCGGGTGTTGCTCAGATTTGGGCGGAAATGGCGGGGAGAAGAGGAGCGGAATGGTGATTTGGTTTACCTGAGGAGGACGGCGAGAGGGACGCGGAGATGGCCGGGACGCGGCTGCGCCGGCGGCGGGTGGAGGGGTACGAGGGTGAGGCGGGCGTAGCGGACCGGAAGAGAGCAGCCGCGGCCGTTGCGGTGGCCGCCGGGCACATCATGGTGGCGGCGACTTGGCGGTGGTTTTCACGTCTGCTGCTTATCTAATCCTGTTTCGGGATTGGGATTTGGAGCTTGTGTTTGGGTGAGATGGACACTGGGTCACTGGGCCAGGTCTTGGGACCCAAACCCAACGGCTCCTCTCTCGTGCCATCGCGTAAGCAGTCCTTTGTCCGAGGCAACTCCAGTCAAACCTCTCGCTATAAACATAAAAGCAATGCAGATTTAAAGTTCAACTTTTTAACTTGCTTTTTTAATTGGGAAAACTGAAAAAATAGAAGCTGAAACAAATGGAGTCTAAATTTTTTTTTTTTTGAAAAACTGAAAAGTAAACTTATAATGTAACAAATTAAAAACTGAAAAGCACACTCTAAGCTGTTTTTTTTAGCTTTTGATGTACGAAGAAGCTAAAAATATATTAAAAATCCAACATTCAAATTTCATCAGTCGATTTTTTCGATTAGCCATCAACTAACTTTTATAAAAACACAAAACTAAAAGCCCAAACAAACAAGCTCTCAGTCATAAGAACAAACGGAATGGTTAAATAAGTTTGATTCTGTACTGATGGTCACTTTGTACACTGGTTAAATTGAAAACTGAACTATCCAAAATTATATGTAAGATAATGAGTAAAGAAAAAAACATGCAAGATAATACTAAGTGAATTAGTTTATAACAGCAGTTGACAATTAATAATCTTGAGTCATGTGAGATAAGTGTGCATCTGATATGCAGTGTAAAACGAAATTTTAAGGCATATAATATAACTTTACGATGGCCTATTTGATTGAATACCTACTCTCTGTAAAAAAAACCCTAATTTGCATAAGTGCCCATCTAGTATGCATAATATAAAGCTCTAGATGAATCGAAGTGACCATCTATTTATGTTTCAATGTACTATCGTGCCAATTCAAAAAAGCATTTTATTGTGTTTATTTGCCAATGATTTGAGCGAGAACCAAGGTTAATATGTTCTGTTAAAAAGATGAGTTAATATTTGAAGCCATGGAGACACGGAAACCTCCTAGTTTCAAGCTTTGATTTGGATAGATAGACTACCGTTACTGTTAGTAAAAAAAAATCTTCATTTGTCTAACGATTCATGGAAATGCCTTTGCTAAAATAGAATAATGTGACTGTTATTAGACCAACAAAGTGGAACTAATAGCCAACATCACGAGGGATTAGAATATAAGCTTTCATGGCATGAATATAGTCCCCTTTGTTCTTCAATGACCATTTCTCTTTTGTTTTTCAATGACTATTTATCTCTAATTATTTTTAAATAAAACAAATGATCAAAGATGATGTTAGAGATAAACAGTTTCAATATTTAAAACCGAAAGCTAGATGGTATACCATTTTGGGCTAAGGAGAAAATTTGGTAAACATGATTCGTGTTGTCAATCGCAACATAATGATTTTTTGATTATCATTGAAAAATTAGCTTAATGTCATGTTACAGTGCTTTAAAAATTATAGGTCCAAAAGTCCTCTCAGTACCTTTTAGCATAAGTCATATTGGTTTTCTACAACCTCCAAACATAAAAACCAATGGGCACACACCTTCCAAAAATACGTCGTGGGCTACTAGCTCCAAACGAACTCTTAGTCAGAATTAACAAAAACATAGCCAACCAATTTTAACGATGCAGAAAACTAATTGGTTAGGCAGTGAAACAGGCTGACTAGTCATTTTAACTACAGTGCTAAATTCAATTTTTGATAAAAATCGGTCATTTGATAAAATCAAATCAAATTAATTTCATTAATTTTAATGAAAACAGACTGTTTGCACTGATTCTGTTAACCGTTCTCCTGGTCCCAAGTTGGTCGCCACAGACCCCGCCGCGCGCTTGTCGCGCTGCCGCGCACGCGTTCCGGCGCACCTAGGGTAAGTTTGGTTCGTTGCCGATGTTTTCTTTTCCAAAATTTGATGTGCCCAACAGAATTTAGATGCTATTTAGATTGCTGTCAAATTTTGGGTGTGAATTTGGCTAGCCAACGCACAGTAAGCAACGCAGCGCCGCCGGCAACTTCCGAGCGAGAAAATTGCTCGCCAAAAAATTTGGCACGCAGCACCGCACATGCAACTGAGTTGTCAATGTCTTACTTAGCTGCATGCCAAAACGAAATTTGAAAGGTACGAAGCTTTTAGTCATTATATCTCCTAAATTGTTAATTTGTTTTTTAATCTAATTGCACCATTAAAATTCTTGTAATTAAATCTATAAAACAGGATCTCATTTGAATATATTTTAATTTTAAAATATTTTTATAACATATAGATCCTTTGACAAATAAAATTATGTAGCAATTCAAACACTTATGTTGCCAATGATTTGGTAAGATATGCATTTTGGTAAAGTTATCATCCAAATGTTATTGTTTTTACCAACGATTTAATAATGGTGACGATTTAATATAGCCATATTTATATTTTGATAAAGTTTACAAAAATTACAAACCAAGCAGCCCCCTGTTCCCCAACCCCGTCCCAAGCACCCAACGCGAAACTCCCACCCATTTCTCGAGCTTCTCGAGCCCAAGCGCTTCTGCTGGCCTGCTGCTGCTGTTCTCAGCTCCTCAAACCTCCCAATCACCACCTCCCACTTCCATCCCCTTCGTCAAACCCCCAGCTAGCCACCCCTCTACAGGCCAGCAGCCTAGCAGCCATGGGCAACCGCGGGTCGCGCCACCGCCGCCCCGCCGGCGACCAGCTGCCGGCCCCGCCTCCCGAGCCGAAGCCCCAGGCGTCCCCGCCGCAACAGTCCCGGCCCAAGCCCCAGCCGCCGGCGCCCGCTCCGGCGGCGGCGATGGGAGACGTGGGCCGCGTGCTGGGCCGCCCTATGGAGGACGTCCGGGCCACCTACACCTTCGGCCGCGAGCTTGGGCGGGGCCAGTTCGGGGTCACCTACCTCGTCACGCACCGCGAGACAGGGCAACGCTTCGCCTGCAAGTCCATCGCCACCCGGAAGCTCGTCCACCGCGACGACATCGAGGACGTCCGCCGCGAGGTCCAGATCATGCACCACCTCACGGGCCACCGCAACATCGTCGAGCTGCGGGGGGCGTACGAGGACCGCCACTCGGTCAACCTCGTCATGGAGCTCTGCCAGGGTGGGGAGCTCTTCGACCGAATCATCGCCAAGGGACACTACACCGAGCGCGCTGCGGCCGGGCTCTGCCGCGAGATCGTCACTGTCGTGCACAACTGCCACTCCATGGGGGTCTTCCACCGGGATCTCAAGCCCGAGAACTTCCTGTTCCTCGACAACAAGGAGGATTCGCCGCTCAAGGCCACGGACTTCGGCCTATCCGTGTTCTTCAAGCCCGGTAATAATGCTTGATTTTCACTGAATCTGTGGCATACTCTTGTTTCAGATTTTGTGATATTTGACTAGTGTAGATATCCGTTTGACTTGATTCTTCTGCTGTACTTGGTGTTTTCGAAACCCATTAGATTAGTATATGTAGCTGTTTAGATGAAACTGGCGTTGTGCATATTTATTGATTCTTGCTAGTACTTGCTATTCTTATTAATAACGGGATACAATGTCCCTAACTCCAGAGCAGTTGAATTGTTGAACTCTAGAAGCTTGTTGCACAACGTCACATTTCCTCTAAAGAGGAAAACACATTGTTACATTGCGATGGCGTTGTAGAGGTGCTCTCTTTACTCTTTAGGCTATGCATGTCTCTATTGTTGTAGTTGAGTGTTGACTGAAGGAAGCTTGCCTGTTAACTTGCACTAAATTTTTTCACTGAAATGAACAATTACACACGTTGTTGTTCGATAGAAATTTGATGATCCATCTTTGCCGATTGTTTGTTATGATGGCGATTTCATTGGGCCCTCAAAGTTTTTCTATTGATGTTCTCTCTTTTTTGCTTTAAATTTGAGAAAGTAATGTGGCCTTTTGTTGAATTTGTATTGGTCGCATGAACCTATAAACGCATGATGCAGGGGACACATTTAAGGATCTTGTGGGAAGTGCGTATTATGTTGCTCCTGAGGTACTGAAACGGCATTATGGGGCAGAGGCTGACATATGGAGTGCTGGAGTAATTCTGTACATACTTCTCTCTGGTGTACCTCCTTTTTGGGCAGGTAATATTTCACGTACACGAGCTTCAATCAGTTTTTTTGCCTGTCACCCTGACACACTTGGTTTCTCTTCATTTCATCGACAGAGAATGAGGACGGCATATTTGATGCTGTTTTGCGTGGTCACATTGACTTCACTTCTGATCCTTGGCCTTCAGTATCCAGTGGTGCAAAGGATTTGGTTAAGAAGATGTTGCGGCAAGACCCAAAAGAGCGTCTGACTGCTGCTGAAATTTTAAGTTAGTCTCTCACTTGTTATTTGTTTCTCTTTGTATGTACAATTGTGGTCATTATCTAAAAATATGTAAAATTGTGAAGTCATGTTCATAATATGGCTTTCTCATTTGTACTTGATGAGCATGATTTGTTTTATTGTGTACGGTCAAGTTAATAGTACCAATTAGAATATCCATTTCTTCCAAATTAGTTTTGCTTCTTGATACAAAGCTGATCCACATGAACTGTCTTCTTTCCACATGAACTGAGTACTTGTTTATCATTCGCACTATAATTTATCAGTCTAATATTGTGAGCATACAGACCATCCATGGATTCGAGAGGATGGAGAAGCCCCAGATAAGCCACTTGACATTACTGTCATCAGTAGAATGAAACAGTTCAGGGCAATGAACAAGCTTAAGAAAGTTGCATTAAAGGTGTTTGGCTTGGACTCCAGAGCATTTATTCCTGTTAAATACTTGATTTCCATTTTCTAACCTAATCTTTCAATATTACCAGGTTGTTGCCGAGAACCTGTCAGATGAAGAGATTATGGGCTTAAAAGAGATGTTTAGATCCTTGGATACCGATAACAGTGGGACAATTACACTTGATGAGCTAAGATCTGGTTTACCAAAGCTTGGCACAAAAATTTCCGAATCAGAAATTAGACAGATAATGGAAGCGGTATGTACATCCTCCGGACCATATGCTTCCTTTTTCTCGTTAAAAGAATCTTTATATAAATTTCTGATGGTCAATGAGTAAAGTACATGATCACTGAAATACTCTCATTCCAGTGGGAAAATGGGATGGAAGAATTTTACTGTATCATGTGATGCTGTTATTATGTATCAGGCATCTGCACATTGTTGGGAGAACTGTTGTAGTTGTTCCAGACATATGACATTTTGTTTTATTTTTTCTAATTCCCTGAGCAGGCTGATGTTGATGGAAATGGGACCATTGATTATGCGGAGTTCATATCGGCCACAATGCATTTGAATAGACTGGAGAAGGAAGACCACATACACAAAGCATTTGAGTATTTTGATAAGGACCACAGCGGGTAACTTCACTAACTCTGCCTAAAGTTGTTCTGATAATATTTACTGTTCACAATTTCCTCATTGTTTAAACCTTATTATGCAGATACATCACTGTAGATGAGCTGGAAGAAGCTCTGAAGAAGTATGATATGGGAGATGATAAAACAATTAAAGAAATCATTGCGGAAGTAGATACAGATCATGTAAGTATATTTTTGCTGAGTTCAAAGTTTTAACTCTTATAAAAATTAAAAATCAATTCACTAAAGAAAACCCTCTCATAGATATCCAAAATGTATCATGTTACTTACTGTTGGCTCTAATAACCACTTGACATGCTACTAGAATACAGGAAATAAGCTCTTATATAGAAACAAAGACAAATGGTTACAGTGCTGATGAAATTAAGCAAACCATTATAGGATCATATACATATAGAAGTGAATTCATATAAGATAAATTTAGCAAATTCAAATGGTAATTTGGGGATGAGTTATCTAGTTTCTGTAGCCTTGGCTTCACATACCTACATAGAGAATTGTGTTGTTACAAAGTCAAACAGATACCCACCTATAGTTTGATTTGTGGTAGCGCTAATGCTCCCCAATTTCTTTTCTGTGAAGGATGGCAGAATTAACTACCAGGAGTTTGTTGCGATGATGCGGAACAACAGCCCTGAGATTGTTCCAAACCGGAAGCGCATGTTTTAATTGTGGTGTATAGAAGGCCAATCATCTGAGATCTATACACATTCTTCCCGGAACCAGTTCCTACCGAACTGGGGTGCTTTAACTGATGTACTTGTGGCTGGCTATGTTTCTTCCTGTTGGATGCATTGAGGGTATCAACGACTAATGTTCCGCTTCTTCGATCTGTTTTTTGTATCCTCGATGGGTTAATCAGCACTGAACTGTGTTGTGCGTCGTGGTCATGTGCTTTCTGCTCTATCATTTATATTAGAGCAGGCATTGTGAAACGGTTTTAGTGATCAGATCAGAAATTATGTACTATTCTGAATAAATGTAGCACACGCAAATTTTGTACTATTCTGAATAAATGTAGCACAAGCATGGCTCTAATTTGGCATCCCTTGTATACTGATCCATCAACATCTGTTTTTCATCTACCTTTTTCTTTTTTTTTCTTTTTCTTTTTCTTTTTTGCGCGGGGGGGGGGGGGGGGGCTGTGTTCGTATGAGACTAAATGACCTTTCTCGTGAAACGTACGGAACCACACTGATTGATCACGAATTCATAGATGACCACAGCTATTATTATATCCAATATACAACTCATGCTTCTAAATTTATACGTATAATTGAACAGGAACATCCTGCTTGATTTTTCGAATAGGGTTCACAGCCATAATTCCGGCAAAAGCTAGGGTGAGTTTGTACACGTAGAACTTGTGATCGTTTGCATTCTTCAACCCAAAATTGGGTACATCAAACAGCTTTGTTAGTTAAATTGTTTCATGTATTTTACATTAAGCCAGCTCTGGTACATACACACTGAAACTTACTACTACACCCGGATAAAAATTGATGAGGTTAGGACATGATCGTTAGGGAGGGCACATATTTTGATCACCACAATATATAAAAGTTCCTACCAAAGAAGAAGATTGAATGGTATATATGTGCATAGAACTATTCTTTTACATCCATACATATCATTACATTTAGGTCATCAGCAAGATGACATCAAACACCAAGGAAAAAAATTATCTGGGGACCACTAATACACAAGATACAGATAGGATGTACATGTATACAAATCCTTCCATTTAGCAGATATTTCCAGTGACATAGCCTAGTAAACTGTAGTCTTGCACTTGATCAATGTACAGAGACGTTCTTCATCTTTGCTGATTTGTGCTTGGCGAACAAAGCAGCCAGCATACTCTTTGTGCGGACTGGAGCCTTCTGGATTTGACGCCCTCTTGGGTTGTCCAAAGAACTAAATGATGACAAGTGCCTCGCTGCAGGCTGATCCTGAAAGTGCAATCATATTTTTATAGATGGGAAATAAATAGATTTAACTCAGGAATATACATCAAAATATTATGCTGTAGCCATACATTATCAAAAAATGTAAGCTATAATCTTAAGATCAGGTTTCAATCATGATGTGGTTTAGGTTTACCTTCATGCTGACTTTGAACATATCCGAGCTGGTCGTGTTGGATTGCATATGGTGGTTAGGCAATGAAGATGAAGATGATTCCTTACCTGAAAATGAGCAATTTCAGATAAAGTATTTGTAGTATCTGCATGTAGGCTTAGAAAAAAAAAAACCTTGCCAAATGAGAAAACATTATGCCAATCGAAACAATGAAATACCATGAAGGTGTTGACCATTTGAAGTGTGTTTAGTAGCTTTTGTTTCTTCTAGGCTGCAAAATGCAAATGGCAGCAATGTTACATTGGAAGAATTATAGTGAAACACATTTCCATTTAGCAACACTGAAGCAGAGATGTGTGTGACTTACGCAAATTCAGATTGATGTGAGCTATTGGTTTTGGAGTTTTTGTCTGAAACTAAATGCCACTGGAGGGTCTTTGCTGAAAGGAGAAAGCGTGTACATCAAGCATTTAGTATCAAAATTTCAAAGGTCTGTACAGAAGCAAGAAGCTGCACCTGAAGAATAAGGTCTTGGCGTTGAGTCAAAATTAGCATCGACTTGCATCTCAGAAAAAGCTTGCATTCTTTTGTTTCCCGCATCTACCAAAAAGAGCGAGAAACAAATTTAGTTAGGTGTCTACCATTCTTTAACTGAGGATTCCACATCTGTTGGACAAATCCTTACACGGTATGATGTAATGTTTGTGGTGTCTTGTGGCTGCCCCCATCATCTGCTGTTGCCTGAGGCCTTCTTTATCCGTGTAAGTTTGGCAGGTAAGAACTTGCTACAAATTGAACAACAAGCAATGTGAGCTTAACTCAGGTTGCTCGATCCTGGCAAATTCATTTGTTCAGATAGCAGTACCTGGTTCAAACAAGCTACTTTCAACTCGATGGCTGAGATTTCCGAAGCCTGCTGGTCATACAAGTCTGTCAATTTGTAGGCCACTGTACCGAGGTGGTCGACAGCGTTGACCAGCGCCCTGACAGCATAATCTTTCAGGTTGTCCAGCACCCTGAATCAGGAAACACAGGAAAATGGGTGAGAAAAATCCTAAACGGACCCATTCCTCTCCTGCTAATTAATTACTTTACAGAAAGTCATCAAGTTTAACACTGAATAAGGTCAGGAGGTCCCTGTCCTGACCACACTGGCACCAAGATCAACTAGCAGAAACTTGCAGAATTGTGGTGCCATTTTGTTCCTCAACAGTCGAAGCATTACTTTTGCAGTCTGATACTCCCTTGCCCTGCAATTCGACTATGTGATTGCAGTTCAGAACCTCCTAAGCATAAAAACCTGTAGGCCCACACTAGAAAATTCTAAACCTTTAACCTTGTCATGGTGAAGCTACAAGTCTCAGCATTTAATCTCAAGAATTTGACCATTTTCCCTCTCAAAATCAGTTTGCTGTACTTGGCATATGCTTGTAACATCCTAGTCTAGACAGGCAAATCATGCTATTCTCCTGAATTGATGCTTCATTAAAACCTATACTGCTCGTATAGGACTATGACCCAAATGGGACAGAATTGCAGAGCTAGAGACACCATGGTAGGCTTTTGACAATATGACTCAGGCAAAAATACTAGTATCACGGAAAACATTGATCGCAGGAATAAAAGAGAAGCGCGGACGCACATTTGCTTCTGCTCGCTGTGAAGGTAGGACTTTTCGCAGTACTCCGAGGCCGAATAGAGCTGCGGCCGCAGGTTCTTGAGCTCCTGCACGCATGCGCAGCGATCGTAAGCGCCAACCAAACCAAAGAATGAGGACAGCAAGACCAGTTGACCACGGCTTCCCCGGGAAACCCTGATCTTTGCCCACCATGACCGGCCCTAAGAAAGAAAAAACAGAATTAAAGAAACAGACTTGCCGGATCACTCGGATCCGGGCGTGGCGGCGGCTAACCTGGAGCGCCTTGACGAAGCTCTTGCTGCGCTCCATGGACGCCTCGTCGACCGTGGTAGGCGCAGGGCCCGCGCCCCACCCGGCGGGCTCGTGCTGCTGCATCTCCTTCCTGACCGCCGACTCGCCGCCGGTTACTTGCCGCTCCGTGGGGATCGGGGGGAAGGAAGCGGAGGTGCCAAGGCAAGTGAGGAGGAAGCTAAACAGAACACGATGGCAAATGGCGATTGGTAACGCCCCGTGCGTGCGTGGCCAGGCCGTGCGCGCGCGTGCTGGTATGCCGGAGTGGAGGCGGGCCGGCGGGGAGAGTGGAGGTGGGCGCGCGCGGATGGCGACGGGGCCGGTGGTTGCCAAATTGTCCATCAGTGAGTCGCAGGTTCGACTGGCAGATGGATGGCCGGATAGCGATGGGGTACCTTTACTTTACCTTGTAAATGTTATTTGAAATAGAAGCCACAAAGCGGTGGTAGTTAGGTGAATAATATATAAAATTGTAAATAAGGTTTATTATTTAAAAAAATATAAAAAATTTGTTTTATTTATTGATCTATTCATCTGACAATTTTGAACGTCGTTAATCTGACAACTTTAACGTGGTTGAGTATACGAAGTGGGTGCGAATAAATTCGTTTTAGTACCTTGTACCCTGCTTGTCTGCTCCGCTCCTGGGTCACCTTCAGATCTTGTTTTTTCTCAGCTGTAAAGGTTACGTGGTCACGTGTACGATTCGGTTCGGTCGTTGCGCTGTTCGAGCGTAGCTTTCGCAATGGACAACGTAGTGTGCGCAGTGGTAATGCGTTTTACTCGCTCCGTTTTAGAAAAAACTTTACATTTGATTCCGTATCATCTAACTTAGATCAATATTTTTTAGATTTAATTATCTTTAAACATGATAATCATATTTTATATTTATTGTAAGAAATATTTATATAATAAAGTTGATTAAATTTATAAAAAACAATTTTCATGGAAACGGTGAACCAGTGGCATAATATAGGACGTGTTTGGTATGATTGCAGATTCACCTTGGAACGTTTCAGCTTCAGATTCTCGGTTGGAACATTCAGAGTTGAATCAAAATCATTGTGAAACTATTTGGTTGGCTGTGTGAATTCAGGTTTAAAAAAAGAAACAAAAGGAATGATTTGATGCCCTTAATATTTTTTTGTCATTCTTCATGTAAAATGTATTTGTATGAGTTGTAATTTAATAATATATCGAAAAAACTCATTCCATAATTAATAAAAAAAAGAGAGAAAATGGAAAAGGGTATATATTAGATGGGCTTGCTATCATTGAATCCACTGGCCCAACCCACCTTCGTTCCTCCCAGCCCACCTTCATTCTTCTATTTATCTTCTTTCTTAATTTTAATTCAATAATATATATAAATAACTCATTCCATAATTAATAAAAAAAAGAAAAGAAAAAGGATATATATTGGATGAGCTTGCTATCACTTAATCCACCGGGATCTTCCGGTCCACATAGGTTGGAGGGCAACCTCTCTCTCCGTCCACCTTTTTTTTTCTCAAATCGGTCAATTTTTTTTGTGTAGAATACTTATTCCTCACGGATTTGTACTTCAATTTTTCTTCTTCTCCATCTTCGACTATAGAAATCCGTGTTATTTTTGAAGGCGACGACGGCGGGGGAGGGCGGCGCCGCGCTGCCGGAGCCAGACGGGAGGCGGAGGCTGCGAGGGCGAAAGTCCCGGAGGGCGGAGGTGGCGGGAGAGGGCGGTG
>BCLF01000133.1:182088-193669 GCA_001602275.1 Zoysia japonica
TGCCGCGCCGCGCACGCGCGAGCCGCCGTCGATGCGCCCGCGCGAGCCACCGCAGCCGCTTAGGCCCGTAGCCGTCGCCGAGCCTTGCACGTGCGAGCCGCCACCTAGGTCGGCGCCCGCTAGCCGCCGGTGTTGCCTAGGCCCGCGCCCAGCCTCACCGTCCCCACCTCTCTGGCTAAGGTCAGGTTCCTGTGAGGGGAGCGAGATGATAAAAAATCGCATCCAGCTCACTCTGCTAGGGGCAGTCTAGTCTTTTCCTAATTTTATAAACTTACTCTCCCCGTTTTATGTCGCCGTTAACTTTTAAATTCAACTTTGACGATTCGTCTTATTCAAATTTTTTTGATAAATTCATAAATTTTGATATAATTTGATTTATTATTAGAGTTATTTGAATCGTAACTTAAAATTTTACATATTCGAGCAAAATTTTTAAATAAAATGAATAGTCAAAGTTGAGTTAAAAAGTCAATGGTGATATAATTAAAAAACGGAGAGAGTATTTAAAATGACACATAAGAAAGAGGAACAGGCGGCTGCTTTATATTCTGAAAAGAAGACCAATTTTCAAAGTTAAAAAAAGAACCATTTTCAGAATTGAGGTTGAAAACAAAGCTGATTTTGAAATTGCCCCTTATATAAACTGACCATTCACGTAAAGACATCAGTGTTGCTCCAAAATCTTCAAGCTATGGCTACAAAAATGTTCATGGTTTATTCTTAATAGGGCCACACAGACTTACATATACACATATCTTGGTTTATCTACAAAATCATCAATCGACACTACACTTCCTTCACAATGTATCCTCATCATCACAGAGAGTTGCTCCGAGGATATCCATGCCACCTGCAGCCATCGTGTGCCCGACCACCACTACGCCGTCCCAACTGGTGTGTTGTTGGCGATGCGTGCGCGCTACTTCCCAAGAAGATCCTTGTCCGAGAGATCCCCAAAAAAAATCCGCTATGTACAGCGAACCGGCTACTACTAATTGACCATCTAGCTCGATCTGATCAAGGCTCTGCTCGTGATTTGGTCACTGACACGTCGGTGTCGCCCGACTCGGACCGCGCTGGCTTGGGCAGCGAGAGCACGATCTCCTTCAGGTCGGAGCTGGAGGAGCGGAAGTGCGCGAGGATCTTGCTGAACTTGGGCTTCCGCCGCGTGATGGCGATGGACACGTCGTTGGGGAAGAGGTCCCTGAGCACGAAGGCGTGGAGCATGGTGGTCACTAGCAGGCCGGCGACGGTGACGGTGGCGATGCCCGAAAGCCCGATGGAGAGCGCGCGGGTCAGGACGTTGGTCACCTCCGTCGCGTACGTGATCGTCGCGATCGACGCGCCGGTCATCGGGAACGTGTACGCCCACCACGCCAGCGAGAAACGGAATCCACGGAAAAAGTTGATCCGCACGGCCTGCATGCACCAACGGTCAGGATCGCTTGATCATCAGCATACATACAAAAAAAAAACCCAACGTGGCCACATCACTGGCCGTCCATATGTGACTTTCGTATACGCAGCAGGGATCGAGAAGGCAGCACGAACCAGTGACATGTAGAGGAAGAGCGCGATGAAGTAGGCGATCCGAGCGCCGTTGTCGAACTGGCCGTTAATCTTGGCCCAGGCCATGGACGCGACACTGGGGGCGGCGACGAAGAGGAAGAACACCGGGTGGAGCTCCTTGGGGAGCGTCATGTTGGTGGGGAGCCGCTGGTAGAGCGTGACGAAGAGCACCATGTAGTGCGCGAGGCCGACGGCGAAGAAGAAGATGGGGCCCTCGCGGAGGCCCATCTTGGCGCCGAGCAGCGCGCCAACGAAGTTCCCGACGATGGAGAGGTGGTTGGACGGGTTGGCCACCTTGGACAGGCGCCGCTGCCCGCCGGACATCCACTGCCCGTAGATCTTGAGCTCCAGGACGAAGATGGGCGCCATGAGCGCGTACCACAGCGCGGGGTGCATCTCGGCCTCGCGCCACGGCGAGCCCTGAACCAGGAACAGGCAGGCGATCCACGGCGCGAAGAAGAAGTTGGCGCGGATCGGGTGGTAGAACTCGCGCCGCACCGCCTCGAAGTAGAAGATGACCTTGAGCAGGTAGATGACGGACACGAGCCCCATCAGCGCCAGCGCGACGTACCACAGCACGTGGTGCACCACGGGGCTGACGTTCAGGAACGCCGTCGGCGGCGCTGACGCCAGCGTTTTCCACAGGATGGCCTGGCTGCTCACGCCGAGGCACATACCGAACGCGCTGATCGGGAATCGCAGCAGGAACGGCCACTTCTCGTCTTTCGGCAGCACCGGGACCTCCGTCTCCTGCACGACAAGCAAGATGTTTTTTTTCTTCTTAATTTCGGTCTAAAAAAGGTCCAAGTCCCATTTATCGATGGCCAGCATGCAGTTCGTGATGAATCGATTCCATACCCTGAGCGTGTCGAGCTCGGGGCCTTCCAAGGCGTCGAAGTACCGGTGGGCGGCAGGGACCTGGTCGGTCTCCTCCTCCTCGGAGATCTTGGACTCCGGCGACACCCCTTCTATGGGCTCCTGCGGCCGGCCGCGCAGGTTGGACAGCTGCCGCTCAAGGCGGCCGGAGAAGGTCTTGAACGGATCGAACCGCTTGTCGCGGACGCTGTTGCACCGCCGCGCCTCCTCGTTCTTGCCGGCCCGATGCGCGGGCGGGTGATGCTGCAGGATGGGCTGCGAGTGGAACCGCGTCTGCTTCAGCAGCTGCGGGCAGTGGCGGTGCGCCTCCGCCACCTGGCGGACATCGTCAGCCGGCGCCACGCGCGCCTCGTCGCGGCGCGACGTCGTCGACGCCCTGAACTGCGACAGTTGGAACCCCGACGGCGACGCCGGCATGCTGAGCGAGACGGAGTACGGGATGTCCTGGTTGTACGTGCGCCCGGGAGGAGCAGCGGCCCGCGCCGCCGCCGGGATGCTGATGACAATGTCCTTGCCGTCGCCCGTCGCGGCGCGGGAGTCCTGCATCTCCTCCGCCGTGTCCACCTCGTTGATGGAGACGGTGGCGTCACGGCCAACGCAGTCGAAGCCGGCGATGCTCGGCGACGGCACCTGGATCAGCAGCGCCGGGAGGGCGGCGGCTTCCCTCGCTGCCTGCTCGCCGCCGTGGTGCGGTCCGGCCATCTGAACGTCCTTGCCGCTGAACTCCTCCATACCGGTACGTTCTCAAGAAACCTGCGAACACGCGCTCCATATAAGCAGCAAGGCCAGTAGAACCGACGGCAGAATCATATGTGAACCACTAGCAAGCAGAAGAACATCAAGTATCGCAATACCAGCTACACCAACTCGCCCGAAGCACGGCTCGGCAATCCCGTACGGCGAGGCCTGGCATATCGAGGCAAGTTTCGTACAATTCTTAGGGCTCACCTTATCTCGAATGCTAAAAACAAGCGCAACGATATATCGTTCCCTTCCCTAGTGGACTGTTGGGGTGCGCGCGAAGTAGGCAGCTCAAAATGCTGCGGGGCAGCGCGCGGGCAGGCGCTGGATTTATAGAGCGCAGCACAGACGGGGCTCCCCTTTCGGCGCGGAAAAGAATACGCAGGGTCGGGTGGTGCGTGCCAAGGGAGCGGCGGAAAAAGGCCGCCGGCCGGTTGACGGCGACGGTACGACGCGGGTGGCCGGGAGCTAGAACCCCGCGATCGGCGCCACGCATCGCGAAGGTTCAGTGTACGCCCTCCCAACCGGAGCCGTCGCCATCGGCCTTTGTGGAAAAAGAAATAAAAAGATCTTTCCCTGTCACAATTTGACGCTCGGTTCTCTCCTCCTCTGCGCTCAACAACGAAAAGATCAAATTGGTCTTTGGATAGCACAGTGGAAAAAAGAAAACCGCGTAGTATGCGAGTAATTTTTTATTCCAGCTGTGCAGGACGGCAACAGCTCTTCATTCCGTTCACTGATCTGCTACTGCTTCGCCCAAAAACAGAGGCGCGGCAACATGCGCGTGCGAACAGCGAGCCGTTAGCTGGTCGGTCCACTGGCTAGCGCCAACAAGGAAAGGATCAGCGAGCCGACGTGTCTGAAGGCGCTCCGAATCCGAAGCACGAACTCAACGTGCTACTACACTACAGCAGCTTCAATTCCTAAAGGTGGCCAGGAGAAAACGGCCGGCTCGCTGATCGGCGCCACCCGACCCGACTCGTGCGAGAGGACGTGACATGCATGCATCAGATCGGCACGTACGTCAGGATGTCCTCGAGTTGCCGCTACCGACCCCGCGATCTCCTCTGTTGCGGGAAGAGGACCTGGAGGTCGCCGTCTCGCGGAATTGTCAAGTGCCGGGGGAAACCAGTAAACTTAGGAGTAGTCGCGGACGTCGCCGTCGTCCGGCGTCCAAGTCGGCTTGTGCAAGTACTACTACTGCCAGATTGGACCGTCCCTAGATGTGACCGTCTCGAGCTCCTGGTTATGGATACTCCGACTCGTGCTAGCTAGCTAACCGTGACGTGCTCTCTCTCTAACCACATAGGTAGGGAGCTCGCGAGACGGACATGCTCTAATATGCACGAGGCATGCTGGTGATAAGGTAAGTATGCATGCGTGCATGCTCCTAGAGACGATGGAGTTACCTGCTGCTCAGTGCTCACCACACTGTTCGGCGGCTCCAGGGTGGCCTCAAGGTAGCTGAAGGGAGAACTGAGAAGAGCGAAGGATGCTGGGGTAGTAAATCTTCTTCACCACCGGCAGGGTCAAGAGTGGAAGGAGCTGTGGAGCTTAGGAATGGCTAATGGAGGTGACGCGTTCTGCGCGTATATATAGAGGCAGGCTACGCACCAGCGCCGCTCTTTTCTACTGTATGACAAATCGGAGTAATACCTTTTTTCAAAAATAAAAAATTATGGGAAAACAAGAGTAGAGGACAAAAGGTGTCATCGCATGGAGGACAGGGTGGATGGAGCTAGGCAGAAAGGTGGCGAGTCAAAGCGGTACGGGGACCGTGGTTTCCGGAGCTCGAATCCTTGAAGGACCGTGGCACGGCAAGCGGTACAGGGACGAGGAGTGGCAGCCGCAGGGTCAGGTGCGCAACGAGATCGCGGGTCGTCCGTGCGGATCCAATGGTAACGATCGATGTCACGGAACGGTATCCCGGGAAGATTTGAAGAATTCGAGCTGAATTACAGAGCGATGTGAACGCGTGCTTGTTTAGTTTTCTTAGAATGAATTTTCTGGGCAGCTACTAAAGTCGGAGTACCATACAATTTGTGTGGCTGGTTCAATTCGTCGCGCACGGTTGGTAAAAATTCTAAAGTTGGGCGGTGAACGCTGTATAGTGACTATGACATTTTGTTGCATGTCCGATCCGTCCGGAGTGACAGCACGTTGACACAATGTGGAATCTTTAGGCTGGAGGTTAACGTAATTAAACTATGAAACCAATCTTGCTTAAACGCTAAGGAAGAAATTTCGCCCGTATTTTGACTTCACCAAGCAATTCGATTCACCTGAACAATATGCGATCACTATTTGTGGCTGAAGAAAAGAAACGGCATCAACCATCAGGACGTACGATGCGGGCATATGCTCCTGCGGCAATTTTGGTAATGAATACCCCATTGTACAAGTACGGTTCTACCAACCGGTTACACATGCATCATGCATGCTGGCATGGAAATATGGAATCAAGAAGCCCAATGTCCGTAGATCCGTACTTGCTGTGGCTTGGAGCAGTGGTGGCCAGTAGTCTGACGAGCCGATACATCTAATTTCAACTACGATAGGTACTACTAGTTCTTGTTTGGAAGCTAGTATTCGTGGAGGAATATCTCGCCAGGAAAACGAAACCATTCATCTCAAACACATAATTCCAAATCGACATGTTGATCAGAAGATTATCTAATGCGAACGCGTGACCCTCTAAGTTGGTGGTACCCTACTTGAATTTTCGATGGCAAAAGTAGCTCCCCAAGTCCAACCAACCACACGCAAATAATTCGTTTGACCACACAAACGTGATGCTCGCCTATTGTATTAGGCGCACCCTGCCAGGAGATTTGTATATGGTATTTTATATATTCAGGTAAAAGGATATATACATAAAGACGAGGAGGTGCTGTCCACGCATATCGGAGTCAGACTCCAGGAAATTTTGAATATTTGCTGTCATCGACCAAGTGGACAACACATGTTGATTGGATGCTTAGGATTTTTTTATTGCTGTTAAGTACGTTTCGTAAGTTAAAATATTGTTGCCGGGCTTATTTAACCGATGAACGGCACACATGGGACCAATTAGCAGCCGTGGTACTACCTCTGTATTTTTTTTGGGTAAACTTGGAGCAACTAAAGTGTGAACTGCCGTAGTCTGAAATAAATCTACGGGGTATAATAAGGCACTACAGAGTGTCTTTGACCCACTTGCAGTATATAATTCGGTGCTAAATTAGGTAAACAGGTGCGTGAGAGGCTGGTGACAACTAGCCGCTGCCTGGGCGCAAGTAGAGCGCCCTGCCCTCCACCACCAAGCCGTTGTACCTATCACTTTGGCTTAGCTCATTGTAATACTATTACTAGTATCATCTGACTCTGCATACGTGGAGTACACTATTACTAGTATCGCTGCGGAACGCGACGCTACATCGGCACAGGTTAGTCGCGGACAGCTAATAAACACAGGCGCACGTAAACACAACTTATTCGGGGGGTACTCGCCGTACGATACACTAAACTAAGCGTGCTGAGTCAGTGAAACCTATGTGTCCCCGATGGACACGAAGACGCCACTGCTCCAGCTCGGCCCGTCCCGACGGAGAAGACGAAATTCTTTTCTACACAGGCAAACGTCACTTGTTTTACTCGAAAGAAATTTAGAAAAAAGGCCGCACAGGCCTATCGCTCGCTCGGTCGATTCCTGCTGCTGGCATTGCTGTCCAGCACGTATGGAACCGTTCGCGTCCACATCGTGTCGCGTAAGCGTATATATCTAGGAATTTACTAAAGGAACCGGAAGCGTATCACAACGATATCGAGTGGAACCGGGAACGTACCTGCTCGCGCTGCGCCGATGCCAGTCGCGCACTGCCCCGCTAGCCTCCAAGCCTCGCCGCTGGTCCGCGCGCGGGTAACTTGACGTGCCGGCGTCGCGCGCGCGGCGCGACCTTCTTGATTCCACGCACGCCCGGGCCGCGCGCGGCGTGCCGAGCCCGCGCGCGGATGCGGGAACGGCACGAGAATTCCCGGTGAAGATTGTGCTCGCGCGCCGGGAGTGGAGGATGGTCGACGAAAGAGAGCAATGCAAGTTGCTCGGCGTGATTGCTCAATCAGTTCTTGGCAGTAGATAGTGCGGCTCGCACTCGATCGCTGCTCGACCGGCAGCGGCGAGACGGCCCGGGCGCTTTTATAAGCAGGAGGAGGAGGCGAGGTGCATGTAGACGTGGGCGTGGGTGTGGTCTGGGCGGTAACCATCCATTCGAAAAGGTGGTGGCCGAGTTAGCGAGGATTTTAGGTAACGCACGATTGGGTACGCCGGGCGCCGGGGCTCTATCGCGCGCGCCCCGCATGAGACAATCAAACAAAGCGGTCAGTGGCCACCGCATGAGTAGTGTATGATGAAGTATCTTCCTTTCTTTCTAGCGGCCAATGCCCGGGGTTGTGAGTGCCAACTAGGATCAAACTAGCTTGTTGAGAGCCGTCACGGTAGGTCACTGCCGGCGGGTGGCAAATCAAAAGGAAGTTGATTTTTTTTTTTTGTTTTGCGCGGCGTGCAGGCAGATCAAAGAGGGAGCGGTAAAGTTCGTTAGTGGCTTCCAATCCTGATCGTTTCCGCGTGGAGCGCGACGTCGTCGAGGGAGGGACGTGGAAAAAAGGCTGTAATACGTGCGTAGGTTTCCTGTGCGCCCAAGGGGACGTTGGTGGACGTCCAAGCGTTTCTTGTGTGTGCTCCCTATCGTGCAGCACAACGCACCACTTCCAGAGAACGCATCTTTTCGGTCGCAGCACAAGTAAATATTTTCTTCTTCAAAGGAGCGGAGCGATTAACGAGACACGATCGTGGGATAGAACACATACGTTTTGCACAAGTTTTTACGTGGTGCTCTCTACCGTACTTGACAGTCCGCTTTACTTAGCAGTGTGAACAACAGAACATTCGTTCTCCCTTGCCGGCTAACGTTTACACGCGCGACCTTTTCCAACAGAGACCAGTACTATCGCTTTTGTCGTCGATGCAAAGCAGTCACCGTTCCTGGACCGGAGCACCCACCTGAAAGAAAGGGCCGCCGTACTCGCGCGCACGCCGCCCACTACTGCAAAAAGCATTTATCCTCGCACCCTCCGGGCAAATGCAAGCGACAACAAAAATCCACGTGTACTAGGAAGCAGGCGGGCCCAAGAAAGTCCACCGCCTGCGAAAATACAACTAATGCAGACGGCTCTCCTAACCGACTACCTGCACAAATTGTTTACATAATGCAGGCGGTTTCTTAGAAGAGCCGCTGCATTAAGAGAATTTCTGTAGGCGGTGGTCTTTACATGCCGCTTAGAAGATTAAGTGCAAGCGCATATTTAAGATATCCGTCTGCATTAGCTAACCTAAGGGGCAGCCCCGCAGCGCCTTGTTGTTCCTCGCGACGTGCTTAGAACAGAGGCACGGCGCGATGGACGAGGCGAAATTGGATATTTGAGAGGGACGGTTTTGTTCCTGTTTTTTTGGTGGAACTTGTTTGTAGAGGTATGTGGATGTTTCTCTAACTATTTAATTCAAGTTTGGTTGCAATTTAAGGCATATAATCTAGATTTTCTAATATCTAAGGTTTCTCAAGTTTTTTTTTATTTTGATGATTCAATTGACTAAAATTTATAATGTTTATGGTGACTCTTAATGTTCCTATGAGATTAGATGTCTCCTACCTTTATTATCCCATATTTATAGTTTAGTTGGTTAATTTTTACTTTAAATATATATGAGATCAATATACATGATAGATTTCTTGTGATTTTGATTATTAAATTGACTAGATTTTACAATATTTTGTGAAGATTATTAATATTTTATATTCACATGAGATTCCTTGTAGTTAGTTAAGTTTTTTAATGCTTGTATTTTATTTGTTAGAGTCATATGTATATTATTACTCAAAATTAATTAATTATCTCGATCCGTTACTTTATATGTAGATTGAGATAAAAAATGGATCGATCATAGATATATAATGCACCAAGACCTTCTCCTGATTACCTTCAAAATGTTTGCTTATTTGTCGAAGCTGCTAAGAAACATGCGAGTAGAGAAGGTCGAAATGAGATATTTTATCCATATATTGATTGTGCCAACAGGATAGCTTGGTCTGATGCTTTAGTAATCAATCACATTTGATCAAGAGAGGTTTTATTAAGAAGTACATGGTATGGATAGAACATGAAGAGATAGATACATCTTGTAAAAATTTTGAATGTACCGTTATGAATCAAGTGGCTTGTAATGATGATTTAAGAGTTCAAGACAACATCTATCAATCTGAGCCTGATCACGATGATGCTGCTGATGCTCAAGATGATGATGAAGATATTCTATTTGACTTTGAAGAGATGATGCTCAAGATGATGATGAAGATATTCTATTTGACTTTGAAGAGATGTTGCGTCACGTTGAACCACAGGTGCTGATATCTTTGAGGGTTGAGAGAGGTCTAGATAATATAAAGATATTGGAGAAAGCATCGAATAACCTTTTATATGAGGAAACAAAAGGATGCGAGAAAGAGTTTACAATGTTACGTGCTGTGCTTGAACTTCTTAAGTTGAAGGCTTGCAACGGATGATGTGATAATAGTTTCACAAAGCTTTTGAGTCTGCTAGCGAAAATACTTCCAAAACCTAACAAACTGCCAACAACCACATATAAAGCTAAGAAGCTTATATGTCCGTTGTCGTTAGGTGTTAAAAAAAATACATGCATGCCCCAATCATTGTATGTTGTATAGCAAAGAGTATGAATTTCTACAGAAGTGTCCAATATGCGGCATTAGTCATTAAAAAAGAGCTACAACCATGTGTACGCTGGTAACGCAAAGAAATTGACAGGGAAGAACAATTCGATTGGCCCAGACACTGCTGATGACACGCCCAATGAGGTGGATACAAAGAAAAAAACTCCTACCTTGGTGATGTTGTACCTTCCAGTGGACGTTTATTCTCAAACTCTCGGGACGCTGAACTCATGCGTTGGCATTCTGAAAAGCGCATGATGAATGAAGGAAAGCTTCGACACCTGGCAGATGCAACTCAATGAATTTTTTTTGATTTAATCTATCTAGAGTTTGTTGCGGAGATTTGCAATATAAGGTTCGCATTGAGTACTGATGGCATGAATCCTTTCGGTGAAAACAGAATCGTACACAGCACTTGGCCTGTTATCCTCATGATGTACAACATCCCAACATGGTTGTGTCAAAAACGGACGTACCTAATGTTGTCCATTCTTATCGAAGGCCCAAAACAAGCTGGCATTGATATCGATGTGTTCTTAGAAACTTTGATGGAAGATATAGCAATGTTATAGAATGAAAGAGTTCGGATGTGGGATGAGTTCCGACGAGAGTACTTTACACTAAGAGCCATTATATTTGTTACCATACATGATTATCCTGGTCTCTTTACAATACCACGACAAACAAAAGGGAGGCAAGGATGCGTAGTATGTGTGGACGGAACAACATCTGTATATCTTCCGTCATCCAAAAAGTTAGTGTTCATGAGATATAGATGGTTTTTGAAGAAAAATCACAAGTACCGTAAGATGCGAAAATATTTTGATAACACAGTTGAGAAAGATACAGCTCCAAAACCTTACACTGGGAAACTTGTCTTTGAAATGGTGAAAACATCAATGTCATATTTGGTAAGGGGACAAAAAGAAAGAAAACTGCATCTTTACCCATTATGGCATTTAAGAAGCAATCAATATTATTAGGTATCTCCCTTACCGGAAAGATTTAGAAGTCTGCCATAGCATCGATTTGATGCATGTTACAAAGGATGGTTTAAAATCTCATAGAGACTTGCAACATTTTAATTTAAGGCCTGAACTTTACACAGAAGATAGACCTAATAGAAAACATTATCTTCCACCAGCTAGCTATACTTTGACAGTTCAGAAGAAAAAAGCACTTTACAAATGCTTACATGAGATTAAAGTACCAACAGGTTTCTCATCTAACATAAGGAAACTTGTATCAGTAAATGATCTGACTCTATTTAGTTACAACTCCCACGACTGTCGCATGATGATGATGGTGCTCCTTGCAATTGCAATAAGGGCTATCAAACCAGTGCGTATAAAAGTTGTCATCACACGATTGTGCTACTTTTTCAATGCAATTTCACAAAAAGTGATTGATATTGAAGAACTGGAGTATCTGAAAAAGTGCATTATCGAGACAATGTGTCTGCTTGAGATGTGCTTCCCTCTGTCCTTTTTTGACATGCAAGTCCATCTCATAATTCATCTCGTGGATCAGATAAAGTCTTTAGGACCACTGTACTTGCATCATATGTTCCCGTACGAGCGGTACTTATCAATTTTGAAAGGTTATGTACGAAATTGTGCACACTCAGAGGG
>BCLF01000133.1:210659-231409 GCA_001602275.1 Zoysia japonica
GAGGCGTTGGCTTCGGATCCAGAGGCCGAGACTACGTGCAGCCGGCTGGCCGGCGGCCGGCATTCTTCGCTGACGCTTATGCTAATAACAAACCTCCTGATTTCAAAAAAAAAAAAAAAAAAACAAACAAACTTCCTCCGCACACCCTTGATAGTTAGGGTTTTCTTTTCCATTTTGGTCCATCACACATTACCAGGCCCAGCACATACACCCACGGCTTGGGTGTTCCTCCATGCGCATCTAGCTGTTGGACTGGGATATTTTTCTGTCTTTTTCTTTTTTTTCCCCTCATTTTTATACTATTTTTTATTTATTTATTCTTTTAACTTATACTTTATTTTTTAATTTTTTAAATATTTTTTATTTTATTTTTCTATTGTTCTCATTTCACATGAAGTATAGACAATTTTATTGGAGACAATGGTGTTTCACCTATAGATTTGAATTGTAATTGTGATTCAGTCATTGATTTTTAAATTTTGTGATTCAACCATAACTTTTCACATGTCCGTTAACTGACTCTAACGATGTTAACTTTTAGTGTGATAAGATAAAATTGCCTTTATGATTGTATCACGATTTTGTTAGTTTTATTGTATTTATACAAGAATTCATATCCAAATTTTAATTTTTGAAATAAGAATTTGAAAAATTCATAATTTTCAAACATGAATTTGAAATTTCACAATTTTGAAATTTGAATTTTAAATGTTCAACATTTTGAAACTTGATTATGAAAATTTCAAATTTAAAGTTTTCATTTTGAAACTTGAATTTGAACATTTCAAATTTTTAAAATTTGAAATCTAGATTAAAAAATTTAAAATTTTTAGAATTCAAATTTTTATGAGCATTTAAAATTTTGATCAAACTCTATCAATATTTCAGATTTTGATTATAAAATTAACAAAACCATGGTATAATTGCAAAGGACATGTTTGACTTTTCACACCAAAAGTTAGCACTATTAGAATCATTTAACTAACTTATGTCTCAATTGAGGTAGACTTTTAAAAAGTGAGGTTGAATTAAAAAATCTGAAAATCAATGGCTGAATCACAATTAGCCTGAAAAACTGTGGCTGAAACACAGTGACCCCATTTTATTACATTATTACTATAACATTTTTTGAAAACATTACTATAACAATTAATTTACTCCGGGAACAATTAAGTTTTGTCATTGGAGCAACCAATTTTCACTACTGGAACAATTAACTTTCACTGTTGGAACAAATAACGGTGCTTCGGTGGGACAAACTCGATGGGGGATAGCTTACAATGACGTGGATGACGTGGGGAATCTCACCGAGGGGTTGCGGAGGATCGGGGACTGCCGGGAGTAGGGGCGCGATAGCAGCATGGCGGCAGCGACCTTCGGTGTGGGTAGATGCGGCGTCCAGAGGCGGAAACGCGCCAGTAAGGAGACCCTTGGGGGTGATGCGGTGTGGGGTCAACATCTCCAGGATGGTTCCTTCTAAGGTGGCACGACGATGGCTAGGATTGTGGCCTCGGGAGCTAGAGATGGGGGTGAAAAAGGCTTGCAGTCTGGGGGATTTATAGGGGAAAGGGGACGCTTGACTCGGATGCGAAGTTGGAAGAAGACGGGTGAAATCTGGCGAAATAGGAGTGAGTTCAGTCAGATAGGGGTGGCGACGACAGTTGCCTCTGGAGTTTTGGCCAGAGGCTGGAGATGATTGGTGGGGCCCACTTGTCATTGAGAGAAAGGGAGAGGGAAAAGGTGGGAGTAGGCTGGGCTGGATGGGTCAGAAAAGGGGAGGAAGACAGCGAGGGGAAGTGGTGACCTAGATAAAGGGGGAAACTTTAATCTCTTTTGTTTATTTCCTTTCCATTTTTTATTTCTTTTATCAAATTATTTCCAAAACAATGAAGTATTTATTTAAATATATTGGGATAAATAAATTTTATTTTATTTGAAAGTTTTCAAATAAAATCATATTTTCAAGACTTCTTTCGGAAATTAAAAGTTTGAGACAGAGAGAATTTTTTATTTGACCTAAAAAATTCACCACTTACCTCTATGCCCCTTTCTGATTTAAACTTTCCTATATGACCCAAAATCCATTTTTGATTCTTTATATGCTGACGTGTTGAAGTGTGTAGAACAGATGTTTGTTCTGTTTGGGTTATAATAATGAGCACTTTGTTGTGCCTGTGCATGCTGGTGGGCATGAATGCTCGCTTGTATAATTGTATTGTTGGGTGTAATGAGTAAATTTTTATGCTATTTATGTACTGAGTACTTGTATTATTATTGGAGCTTGAACTATTCATTCCCTTCATTAATGACATACTTTTGAGTGAAGCGTGCTGCTAATTTAATATTTACTACCTCTATTCTAAAATAGAAGCATTTTTAGATTTAGATAAAGTTAAATGCCTTAAACTTTTACTGATAATATCTAGAAAAATTACATAATTTCTAATATAAAAATATAATTTTTATGAAAGTTTATTTCATGATGAATTCAAAAAATATATTTTTTATATGAAAAAACATTATTAATTATGTATTATTAGTGGTCAAAGTAATAAATATTTGATTTTGACTAAACCGTTTATATTTTGGAACGGAGGGAGTATTCAACGGCCAAATAAACTTAGTCCTCCTAAATTAAAATTAATGTTTACTCTCTATGTTCTTTAATTAATGTTGCCATTGATTTTTTAATTCAACTTTGACCGTTCGTTTTATTTAAAAAATTTGATATAATTTGATTTATCATTAGAGTTATTTGAATCAATCACAACTTAAAATTTTACACATTTGAACAATTTTTTTTTAATAAAACGAATAATCAAAGTCAATGCAATATTATTTTAAGAACGGAGGGAGTATTTAACTGAGCACTATAGTCAGGTCTTTAGTGAGTAGTAGGGACTAGGCGGTTGCATATTACTTTGGCCTGTCATGTGCCCAGTTTACAAGATTTTGCTCGGTGCATGTCAGAAGCAACTGGGAGGTGCGACGTAGCCGGAAGCCGTGCCGTCCGCGTCCTGGCAAATCGCCTCCGCTGACCTGCCGCCGGCTAAGGTGAGCTTGACATCCTTCAGGCTGATCCCGCTGCACGGGTTGCTCGCGCTGCATTCGAACTTCACCGCCACCTGCGACGCCGAAGAGCCTTGGATGTCCGTGTACCTCACGTCGCTGATCTTCACAGCTGAGCTCTGTTGGATCACGCGAAACACAAAAAGCAGACGAGAGTCAGGACGAAGCCAAGCTCGTCAAGCTGCATCAAACATGCAGAAGGGCACCTGATGCGGGCAGCCGGCACCGCCGTGGTTGGGGCAGGAGTTCTGGTCGATGATGATGGGGTTGCGCACGTCGCGCATGAGCGCGTGCTCGAAGGCGACGCCGCGCACGTACGCGCCCTCGACCGCCGCCCTCCCCCACGTCTTGATCCGCAGCCCGTTCTCCGCGCCGGCGAAGACAGTCCCTGACACCGTCACGTTCTCCACCCCCTCTCCTCGCTATCCTTCCCTAGGCTCCCGATGCTGCGACGACGAAAAGTGTTTTTGTTTCATGGACAGCGAGCACGGGGTGTGCGTTGTGCATTAAGAGCGAGCTTCTACTCTGTACATAGTCGTTCACCTTATGCCGTGGCCCGGGCCGCAGCTGACGTGCTCGACGCGCAGGTTGGCAGTGCCAGGGCCGACGGAGATGCAGTCGTCGCCGGTCCGGATGCTGGCCCCGGTGACCGTGACCCGGGACGAGGCCTGGACGTGGATGCCGTCCGTGTTGGGGCTACTCCCCGGCGCGACGATCTTAACGTCCTGCACCGTCACGCCCTCGCAGCCGTTGATCACGACGTGGTACAGCTCGCTGTCGCCCGACCTCAGGCCGCTGATCACCACGTCCCTCGAGTTCAGCACCGTCAGCGACTGCGACACGTTAATGTTTGTGATGAGGAACACATAAATCGGGTGGTCCGTGTTACAGATTCCGCGCTTAATTAAAGTTTCCAACAAGAAAATGCTTACCATATATAGTAATTACTATATATATACATGTGTTATACATGTCAGCCTGCGTATCATATACGTAAGAGCCTTTGTGTATAAATAGATGGGCGAGACGTCGTTTAGAAAACACAACCATTTTCTCATTTTTCTATCTTTTGAGTACTGCGCTGCTCTGTCTTCCTCATCTGTCGCCGACGTACCGTCAGCGTCGAGAGAGTAGTCTTTGAAACCCACGTCCCTTCGTGTCCCCGCACGGGGTAGCGGCCGTATAAGATTTTTGGGAAGCATCTCCGCCAATGCTCGCTGTTCGTCTGCTTTCTCTCCACGCCGTTCGACTGCTTACTCTTCTCTCGATCATCTGTTGTATCTACATCGACGGTCTGCTTCATCTACTATTTGCGCAATTATTTACGTCGACAAAACTACTGTAAGAATAACATGTCTCTTTCTTATTCCATTATTTATGTGCATTCTGTTACTAGCACTAGAGGGATCACAATTGCTTCGACAAATTTGAATCGTAGTGCTTAGTATGCATCATACGTAGTATTTCGAATCTCGCCATATTTAATCTTTTCCTAATTACTGGAATTAATTTAATCATCACTAAAATGCAATTATTTTCAACAATCCAAAAACTTTATAGGCATTTAGTGATGGCTAGATTTGCTGATACGATGAAACCGGAGAAGTTCAGTGGAGTGAACTTCAAGAGATGGCAGACGAGAGTCCAACTGTGGCTCTCGGATATGGGCGTATTTTGGGTCGTGGGTAATCCTCCTGCACTGCCTCTTGCAAGTGAGAAAGAGATGCAGGAATTTACCGCGGCTATGACAATTTTCGTCGGATGCGTCTTTAGTGTTCTCTCTGACCAGTTGTGCGATGTATACATGCACATCAAAAGTGCCACAGAATTGTGAGAGACAGTTGAGTATAAGTTCTCATCCTCAGATGTTGGATCCGAGCTGTATGTCATGGAGCAATAACATGACTTTGAAATGGTGGATAACCGTTCTGTCATAGAGCAGGCCCATAAACTTTAACTCATTGTGAGGGAGCTCGAACAGATTGGATGTCAGTAGCCTGACAAGTTTCTGGCAGGGGCATTATTGCCAAGTTACCTTCATCGTAGAAGAACTATGCCACATCTCTGAAACATAAGAGATAAAATATTTCTGTTGAAGATTTGTTGGCAGGTCTTGATGTTGAAGAGAAGGCTCAGGCAAAAGATGCTCCACCAAGAGCACCTGAAGGGCAGTCCAGTGCCAATATGATGCAGCACGATGGTAGGAAGAACCAGAAGAGAAAAGGAAAAGCTGTATAGAGTACTGAATTTCAAGAAGAAGATGAACATAGATGAGATTGTCTGCTTTGTGTGTAATGAGAATGGACACTTTGCTAAAAGTGTCATAACCGCAAGGGTAAGAACAATCAAAAGGGGCAGAAGTTTGCCAACGTGACCATTGGTGACTCCAGCGGAGGCTCTGGGTATGGTAGTTTACCTAGTGTTTTCTCTGTTTATCAATCTAATAATTGATGGATAGACACAAGAGCTAATATTCACGTTTGTTCTGATATATCTATGTTTTCATCTAACCAGACCGCGCGAGGTTCAACCGTCATGATGGGAAACGGCTCGCATGCTTCTGTTCTTGGTGTTGGTTCGATCGATCTAAAGTTTACTTAGAGAAAGATCGTGTGATTGAAGAACATGCAGCATGCCCCCTCAGTAAACAAGAATCTCGTTAGTGGATCTCTTTTCTGTCGAGATGGATTCAAGCTGGTCTTTGAGTCGAATAAAATAGTCGTGTCAAGATTTGGCCAATTCATTGCAAATGCTATGATAGCGGAGGCTTGTTCTGCTTTTTTCCTTTTAGATTTCTCAAATAAAGTTGTGAACCATATGTGTGATTCAAACAATTCAGAGGCTGATATATGGCACTCTCGTTTGTGTCACATTAACTTTGGTTGTATGTTGCCGCTATCCAGTATGAGTTTAATTCCAAAGTTACCTATTGTAAAAGGTTCTAAATATCAAGCTTGTGTGCAAGCAAGCAACCTTATAAGCCTTATAAAGCTGTAGACAAGAGAAACTCGACATTATTAGAACTTATTCATTCTGATATCTGCAAAATGAATGGTGTATTAACAAAAGGAGGGAAAAGATATTTTATGACTTTAATTGATGATGCGACTAGATACTGTTATGTGTTTCTTCTAAAAACTAAAGATGAGGCGTTAGAATGTTTTAAGACTTATAAAGATGAGGTGGAGAATCAACTAGAAAGGAAAATAAAATGATTTAGGTCTGATCATGGTGGGGAATATTTTTCCAATGAGTTTGATCTTTTCTGTTTGGAGAATGGAATAATTCATGAACGAACACCTTCCTATTCACCTCAATCTAATGGGGTTGCCAAAAGGAAGAACCGGACGTTAATGGACTTGGTAAATGCCATGTTGGGAACGTTCGGTATGTCTAAAGCATGGTGGGGAGAGGCTGTTCTGACAGCTTGTCACGTTCTGAATAGAGTTCTTACTAAGAACAGTGAAGTTACTCCGTATGAAAGATGGAAGGGAAGAAAACACCCACTTCATTACTTGCGTACTTGGGGCTGTTTGGCCATGGTTAGCATACCAATAAAAAAGAAGCGCAAGCTCGGACCTAAAACAGTTGATTGCATTTTCTTAGGATATGCACACCACAGCACGGCATATAAGTTTTTAGTAATAAAATCTGAAACACCTGATGTTTTAGTTGATTCACTTTTGCAGTCTCGTAATGTCACTTTCTTTGAAAATATTTTTCCATTAAAAGATGCATATTCTCCATCTAGTTCGTCATTTGATTTAACTCCTGAATCCATACTTGTGATTGAGTCATTTGGGCACCCACATGAAAATAAAAAGGATGACAGTGAAGAAGCTCTCTGAAGGAGCAAGAGATAGGATTGTAAAATCCTTTGGTGACGACTTCATTGTATACCTTGTGAATGATACTCCCATAACCATCTTAGAGGCATATGCATCGCCTGATGCAGATTACTGGAAGGATGCAGTCTGTAGTGAGATGTACTCCATCACTGCCAATGGAACATGAGAAGTAACATATCGACTACTTGGTTGTAAGCTAGTGGGATGCAAGTGGGTGTTTAAGAATAAGCTAAGACCTGATGGTACTATTGAAAAGTACAAGGCAAAGTTTGTGGCTAAAAGGTATACTCAGAAAGAAGACATGGATTTCTTTGGTACTTATAGACCCGTTGCCAGGATGAGTACCATGCGGATACTATTATCTTTGGCTACCTCACACGGTCCTCTCGTTCATTAGATGGACGTGAAGACAGCTTTTTTTAATGGAGATCTAGATGAAGAGATCTTTATGTATCAGCCTGATGGATTTGTAGCGCCAGGACAAGAGGGCAAGGTGTGTAGGTTACTTAAATCTTTGTACGGCTTAAAACAAGCACCCAAGCAGTGGCATGAGAAGTTTGACAAAACTTTAACCTCTGCTGGGTTTACAGTGAATGAAGCCGATACTTGTGTATATTACTGTCATGGTGGGGGTAAAGGAGTAATCTTGTGTTTGTATGTCGATGACATACCTATTTTTGGGACAGGTCTCGATGAGATAAATGATGTAAAATCATTCTTATCTCAAAATTTTGACATGAAGGATTTGTGTGAAGCGGATGTGATCCTGAATATTAAACTAAATAAAGGAGAGAATGAGATTACCCTGTTACAATCACATTATGTGGAAAAGGTATTAAATCATTTTGGCTACATGGACAGCAAACCTTCTCTAACTCCTTATGATTCTAGTCTAATACTTTGAAAGAACCGAGGATTAGAAAAAGATCAATTGAGATATTCCTAAATTATTGGGTCACTGATGTATCTAGCTAGCGCAACTTGCTCTGACATCTCGTTTGTTGTGGGCAAACTTAGTAGATTTACATCTAATCTTGAAGATGATCATTGGCGTGATATTGATCGACCGTTACGTTATCTAAGAGGTACAATGAGTTATGTAATTCACTATTTAGGGTATCCTAGTGTACTCAAAGGATATAGTGATTCAAATTGGATTACAGATGCCAAATGAGCTAAAGGCCACCATTGAAAATGTTTTAACTTTAGGTAGCGGTGTTGTCTCATGGCAATCCTGTAAACAGACAATTTTTGATAAATCCATTATGGAGGCAGAGCTTACGGCTCTGGACACAGCTTATACTGAGGCTGAGTGGTTGAGAGAATTGTTGATGGATTTAACTGTGGTTGAAAAACCAATCTCGGCTATTCTCATGAACTGTGATAATCAAACAGTTATTACGAAGGTGAGCAATAGTCAGGATAATATGAAATCCAACAAACATGTGAAGCGCAGATTGAAGTCTGTCAGGAAGTTGAGAAGCTCTGGAGTAATAGCTGTGAAATACATCCATACAGCTAAGAACCTGACAGATCTCTTTACTAAGTGATTATCGCGCACTGTGATTGATAATGCATCGAAGGAGATAGGATTGAGACCCATGTGAGTTAACCAAAGTGGTAACCCAACCTATTTGATCGGAGATCTCGTGAATTAGGAACTGGAAAGAACACACTGTTGGTTGACGGGAGAATACAACCTATTACTAACTCACTCCGTTGAAGATGCAGTACTCTCATTTCTGTAAGGCAGGCGAACAATCGTCCTAATATGTTCTGAGGCTTTTATAGCAAGATACTGTCCTACAGAGTATTCTTATAAGACATACCTATGTGAGTCTAACTGCTAGTCACAGTTTACAAGAATTGAGTATTCTTTAAGAGACTCATGAAATGAGACAGGAGTATGACTTATAAGCTCCACTAGCGGGGTTGACACTTGGCAGCCAAGTACTAGTAAGGTCTCAGGTGAAACTTGTTCACACCAAACTGTCAATTCAAGGCTTAGTCCATTGCGCAGTTGTGGATGAGTGTAGTTTAGAGTTCTAGATAGATGTTCAACATTAATCGGTCTCCACTGAAAAACTGGTATATTAATAGTACTTTAGTATGGGGAGAATTTGAAGGATGCCTCCGGGACCTGGTGGGGGATTGTTAGAAAATTTGAAAGTTTTTCAAATAAACTTTACTTAAATCCTAAAGGCCCACTCACATATGGAAGAAGAATATTGCACTTACCATTTTTGGTAAGCAATTATTCGTAAGATAGCAGACAGGTTACTATAATCGTATAAATGATAGGCTACTTATTATAATCGTATAAATAGTAAGCTAGTTACTATATATACAGGTGTTATACATGGCAGCTTGCTTACCATATATATGGGAGCCTTTGTGTATAAATAGAAGGGCGAGATGTCGTCCAGAACACACAACCATTCTCTCATTCTCCTCTCTCTTGAGTACTATGCTGCTCTGTCTTTCCCACCCATCACCGACGTGCCATCGGCGTCGAGAGAGCAGGTCTTCGAAACCCATATCTCTTCTTGTCTCTGCACGGGATAGAGGCCGTATAATATTTTTGAGAAGCGCATCCATAACTGCTCGCTATTTATCTGCTTGCCCTCGACGTCGTTCGACTGCTTCCTCTTCGCTCCGGTCATCTACTGCATCTACATCGACGGTCTGCTTCGTCTACTATTTACGCAATTATTTACGTCGACAAACCCACTGTAAAAATTACATGCCTCTTTTTTGTTTCGCTATTTATGTGCATTCTGTTACTTAGCATTGAAGAGATCACAATTGCTTTGACAAATTTGAATCATAGTGCTAGTATGCATCATACGTAGTATTTCGAATTTTGCTATATTTAATCTTTTTTTAATTATGGAAATTAATATAATCATCACTAAAATGCAATTATTTCTCACACCAACACCATGGAAGCGTTTAAGCAAGCCATACATGGACGAACACTCAAAGAAGGGTCACTGACAAGCCACTTATCTTCATCGCTCTTTATATCGAGAGAGTCAAGAGACCTTCATGCGTCGTGTTAGGTTGGGGTGAGCGCGAAGTAAGAGCTCACAAAGATTTGAGGCGCGATAGCAGAAACTAGGACGAAAATTGCAGACGAACACTCAACGAAGCTAGGCCGCCGGACTCGGAATGCTCGGTCGCGCGCTGCGGGGCTACACGCTCCTGACGCCGCGAGAACGGGCAGCCACTGAGGTGGATAGGCCGACGCACGGGCGTGCCTCTCTGTGGCTGTCATGTTCCTCTGACCACATGACCGACCACGTAGACAGTGTGTGTCTCATCATCCTAAACTGTTTGTAACCTCTTCTCTTGCGCAAAAATCAGCAGGGTGTAGCAGAAACTTTGGTCCTTTGTGCGGAGTCGTCATAGTCTAGCACGAACAAGTAAGGTGCGGAGTACGTGTTCTGGAAAGAAACAAGAGTTGGAGTTGCTTCCCCAGTATTCTGCGGGTCCAACTACTCCGGCTCCATTTGACAGTCACCTTTTTGTATCTGGCCTAGGATCCCGTATTCATTTGTACCTCGGCCTGCTGGCTTTCATTGTGGTCATCGCGGCCCTTGACTGACACTGGTGCCCAGCAGGCAGCAGCACAAGGCCTCCATTGTTTTCGCTTTCTGTACTCCACCAAACTTCCCGTCACAAGACCCGGGAAGGGATGAGCTAGCAACTCCTGCTCCTAGTTATAGTAGAGTACAAATTCTGAACCTGTCAACAGAGTAGCAGTATACAGGTGAGGTGAATAAAAACGAAACTTCTCTTGTCTACGGGATACGGCGCTTTTGAACCGTAAACATGTGATCCAAACGGTCACTCCCGTCCTTGATTCATTTACTGCTCTGCTTTGGTCTGTTTGCTCTGTTTTCAGATAAAATCGATTCAACAGGCGGTCAAAGGAACCAGTCCGCTGAGGTGGGCCACAGTGCCTAGCCAACGGCCCATCACAACCACCGCTCCAACTCTTTCAAAATTTTGTACTCCTGCTCCTATACTGCTGCTGCAGCAGAGAAATGTGAATTTTACCATAGAAAGTCTACTGAAATTTACCGAAACTTGAGCTGAACATTTCGGAACCGAGATGGAGACAGAGTTTTTCTTTGTTCAAACGAACAACGCGAAGGTGCTCCCCTCCAGCACGTGTGAACAAAGTTTAAGGTTTCCTGTTGTTAAGCATGGATGATGATGATAAAGCGTGCAATCTTTCGTCGTGACGCGACACGGAGGTGACAAAACCGATCGAGCGCGCAAAGTCATCATCCATGATCCGTCACGTCGCGTCTTTCTTGGGCGAACACAGGACGCGCATCACGTTCTTGGGTTGGGTCTCAGTTGAAACGGTTTTTTTATGGTTTGGTTTCTGGAGGAGGACTGTGCGCTGCGCGCAGAACCAATTCCAGACTCGGACGGATGACAGGAGAGCAGTGCCGGCTCGCAGTTTCTCAGTTTCGGTCCCGGCCCGGCTCGGTCAATCCGAATAATTGCTGCTTTGACCGGCGACTACTGTAGACGGGTTGGACCGGACCGGGCTGGACTGCTGGAGATCCAAGGGAACGCGCATCGGCGTAGCTACGGCCCACGGTTGAAAAAAAGCTGTAAAAAGCACGCGCCATGAAGTTGAGGAGTCGTCATCGAGTGCGGGGGCTGCGCTGCGCTTTCCGCTGCCAGCCACCGACCTGTTCCAGTCGTCGGGTTTCCATCTCGCAACAGCATTTGGCGACGCGGGGCCATGCATCAGTTTGCACCTCTCGCTGCCGGACGCCGGCGCTCTGCACGGCGGCCACGCACTTTGCAAAGTTATGTCCATTTCGCAAACTTAGGAAGGTTCGGTGTGGCGAGGCTTGCATGTTCTGGAACCTTGGCCGGTTTGGTTTGGAATTTTGTGTTAGGCCAAATAAGACGTATATATGAGATCCTCAGTCTGCTGAAAACGGTTATGTTGCACGCACGTATAATGTGTTACCTCAAAATTTAGTTAGCACACATACAGATTGTGCGTGCGCTTTACATATATAAGCATCTCATCGAATGTGTCACCTCAAAATTTGGTTAGCACACATACAGATTGTGTGTGTGCTTTACATATATAGCATCTCATTTATGTTTTCAACACAGCTTCACGTAGGATATTAATCTAGAATTAACAACCTTTAAGTCATTGATTATTTAAGCTGCTTAATCCCATTTTCAACTAGAAATGTGAGATTATTTTAAAGAAGCGATTGTCAAACTAGAAGTTGAAAATATTGACTTCAAGGAACTTGCAAGACTAATTGAAGGGTATAGTGGCAGTGATCTGAAAGTTTGTGCCCTAAGTTTTGATTTGAAAGCTTTTTTAACTCAATGGTCCTTTGACTCTTTTCCAATATCTTTGTGCCATTGTCTCTTATAGACTATGAGAGAAATACTTCAAAAAGAAAAAAAAACAAATAAGGCAAGATTAAGGAGAAATACACTGTCGGTAGGCTTCTCCGAGGTGGCCTGGCATAGCCCATTAAATAATTATGCTGTATCGTGCCAGCCCGCATGCCACCACCCTTGGCCCAAGCACGGCCTAGCTAATTTTAAGCAAGTCGTGCCTTCTCGTCGGCCGTAAATTCATGCCCAGCTGGGGTGCCCCGAATGATAGAAAAGAAAAAAAATATTCTTTATTTTCAAAAATTTGCTGAAATTTGTTAAAATTTGGTCTAAAATTTGAAATTTTAAAGATAAATTGGATCAATTAGATGAAATTTAATCTAAATTTAAACTATATGGTTCATGGGCCTATCAGATTGTGCGGAGCCGGGTCGTGCTTGACGGGCTTATTGGGCTGATTGTCATGCCTAGACAAGCCAGCTAAGTCGGGTCATGCCTGTGATGGGCCAGCGGGCCTGCGGCTAGGTCGAAGCACAACCCATGTTGTACCTCGAGCTGACCCAGCCCGCTCAGCCTACGTGTTGTGCCAGGCCAAATTAGTCGGGCCTCGTGCCAGCCCGTTTGGGCCCAGTCCACATGGGCAGCTATATAGTCTCATCATCATAGTAGAAAAAATGGTTGTAAATAGTATTACATGTTATAGAGTTGGGACTTGGGAGTCGTCATTGCGAGTGATACCCTTTCCTCTGCGTTGCACCGGTTCAGTCGTCTGTTCCCATCTCACAGCCGCATCCCCCACGCTGCTCAGCGACCGCGCACTTCACACGATTAGGAGTATTGTGTCTGTTTCACATAAATTTACGAAGCTTCGGTGAGACGCGACTTGCATTTTTCTGGGACCCCAGCCGCTTTGGTTTGGAGTTTTGGGCGCGTTCGGCTGCGCTTGTGCCGGCTACCGCAGCGTACACGCTCGCTAAACGGCTGTAGCCGCAGTGGCTGCAGCAGCAAGCTAATTCGAGCAGGCCCTTTATGTTAGCCTAAATAGGGTGCATTCACAAATATATGATACCTCAGTCCACTGAAAGCAAATATGTTGCGTGAACATAAAATTTGTTACCTCAAAATATGATTGGCACATATAGCTTACGTGTGACACAAATATATATAGTATAGCTCATTTATGTTTCACCACCTCTTCACGGAGATTTGTCAGAATCACGTACCACGGGTACTTGACGACCCGTACTCGTACGTGCAAGACCCTGAGTTAGGGGTCAGACAGCAGCGTTCGGGCGCGCGGTCCGACCCCCAAGGCGATCTACGAAAGCCGCATCAAGACACACGGAGACGTCGACCTCTGAGAACCGACCCCAGGGACCGATCCCTTGGAGGTAGGTGCGACATTATGACGTATTTACTCTGGCGACCAACCACCAACCGTCCTGACGGGACGGGATGAGTTTCATCACGACGACACTCCAGCAAAAGCTGCAGCAGTCAATAGACAAGACTCGACGGCACTGTGGCTGACACAACAGTGCCGGACAGGCGCTACAGTGCCTGTCGCTGCGTGCGACGCAACGGCCACCCCGCACATGGGCAAAACGAATGATGACGACGATAATGAGGGGCCTACCTGTCAGCGAGACGACAGGATCGTGTAGGGCCCACCATCCTATAACCTCGGACCGTCCTATATAAGGAGGGTTCGAGGAGCGATAGAAGAAAGAAGACAGAAAAGAAAACGAGTAATAGAAAGAGAGCAAACACAGCCCGTTTCCAGAGCTCTCGCATCCCTTCTCGCAAGCAACCTCACTCATACGTGCTCCGAGCACTCTCGATCCACACCGGATCCTCTCGTGAAGAGAGTATCCGAACCCCTTGTACTCTTATCATCGAGATAATCCACTCCCTGGACGTAAGGTATTACACCGCTCGAGGTGGTCCGAACTAAATAAAAAACCCTCTTGAGTCTTTCGTAGACTAGGGCCATATCGAATACGAAGGCACACCACCCCTGCAATCGTATTTTCGTACTGTGCTGGTGGTAAGAACACCGACAAAATTAAAATGGAGTCTAACACTTATGTGGTGCCTAAAACCACTGAAAGCAAACATGTTACATGCACACAAAATATGTTATCTCAAAATATGATTGTCACACATACAGGTTATGGTCCACACATATAGAGCAGCTTATTTATATTTCAGCACCTCTTCACGTATGATATTAAAATGGAGTTAACACGCATATGCTGCCACAGTCCACTGAAAGAAGACATATTGTGTGCACATCAAATATATCACTTTAAAATTTGATTGTCACACATATTGTGCCACACTTATATAGCAGTTCATTTATGTTTCACCCCATGAAAATGTAAACAATAAATGGAGGCTAGTCGGTGAGCTAAAGTTTAGTGCTTGAATGGTCTATACAAATTTACACAAAATAAACTGATAATATGATGATCAAATGTAGAGGCTCAAGAGCTGGTTCAATCATCATTATGCAACTGTCATATTGCCCATAACCTATCCTAACCACATCCTCTTGGTCAGACGACTCATAGTCAATTTCATCCTCATCTATTTGTTCTTCTTCGTCGGTTTCGAGTCTAAGAGGCTTTGTGAAGTTGTCTATATATAGTACCTACACCAATTGGTTCAGAGCTTCTAATATCATCAAGTTTGGTGTCCTCTTCCACATAAATGTCTTTTGGATTTCTCGAATTAGTTAGAGACAAAGAGGAAAAAAATGTGGGACATTGGGTCCATGACTTGGCTCCTCGCTAATGGTAACATCATGAGCATGGTTTCTCTGTCGCCGACCTTACACTTCCGCCGCGAACGCTTAACCATGGTACAGGGAAGTGTTTCCTCGCACCGCACCAAAACCAGCTCTCGGGTCCGGCAAAAATCCATCGTGACAGCGGCCGCGGCATCAGCATCAGCATCAGCTGCTCGATCCTGAGTTCCTGACGGCTTCCGTTTTACTCGATCCTGAGTTCCTGCCGGCTACAGTAAAAAAAAAAGAGCAAATTTAAAAATCAATTTTTTAAAAACTGATCGGTTTAATCGGTTTATCGGTCGATTTTTTTGTTTACTTTTTTTTAATTTGAAAATAAATCGGCTTGAACGGTTTTATCGGTTTTTCCGGTTTACCAGATGGTTTGACCGATTTATCGGTTGGTTTAATCGGTTTTCAGATTTTTAATTTTTTTGAATTTTTAAAATTTTAAATTTATTAAACCAAAAATCGACCGACCTTTGAAACCAAACAAATCGATTTCATCGAAAACCGTAAAAACCGATCAATTTTGTAAATCCTGCCACGATCCAAATTCCAAACCCAACTCTGCCCGGTGCCCGCCCCGCCCGCGCTTAGGCGACGCGCCCACACGCTGGGAACCCCACCATGCCGAGCGAGATCCCACTCTGGAGTCTGGAGCCTGGAGTGGCCACCACACCCGCCGCCAAAAAACGAAGGAAAACCACGAGCCTTTCGGCGACCCCACGTCCGCCTCCATCAGCGCTGCATCTGCCTTCCTTTGCCGCTCCCGTTTAAAAAGCCACCACCCCCACCACTCACCCAAATGAACGCCCAGCTGACCTCCCAATCCGCCCTGCCTGCGCAGTCACCACCAACGACAACCACAGCAACGCCCCCAGCGGAACCACGCCTTGCACGACCCCGCCTCCCGCCCGCACCATGCAGATCCTACGGCTGCTCGCGGCTCGGCGCTTCCGTGGCCGGCGCCGCCGCCGCGCGGTGTCCACGATCACCGCGACGGCGCCGTGCACGCCGTGCGGACACTTGTACGGCGAGGAGGAAGACGAGGGCCCGTTCTTCGACCTCGACCTCTCCTGCTGCTCCGCGCCCGCGTCCACCGCGGGGAGCCAGGCCGCCGAGTCCGGCTCCGAGTCCGAGGACTCCTACTGCGCCCACGCCCACACCGACGCCGCCGACCTCGACTTCGTCATCTCCCTGCAGCGGAGCCGCTCCGCGTTGCCGTCCTACGAGGAGCGCCTGTTCTTCCGCGGCGTGGCGCCGCCGCCGCCGCCCCCGCTCAAGTTCTGCGCGTCCGAGCCCAGCGACGCCGCGTCGCGCCGGTACAGCACCAGCGCGGGTCGGTGCGGGAGCAGGAGGGCGCAGCTGCGCACGCTCAGTTTCGGGTCCGCCAAGGCCGCGTTCTACGGCGGCCGCGTCAGCTTCTCGCGGAGCTCCAGCAGCGCGTGCTCGGCGAGGCTCTTCGCCACGGCGTACGGGTCTCCCGTCCCGGACCACGACGAGGCCACCAGGGCCAGACGTCCTACCGGCGACGTATTGAGGCGGTACCTGAGCAAGATCTCGAGCCGGCTGCGGCGCGTGGCGGTCGCGCCCGCCGCGGACAGCCGGCTCCGGAAGAGCCGCTCGGCTTCCGCGGCGCAGATGGCGGCGGCGGCGGCGGGTCAGTCCCCGCCCCGACCGCGCCGCGACGACACGTTCCTCGAGAAGCAGGACGGCATCGCGAGCGCCATCGCGCACTGCAAGGAGTCATTCCACCGAGGTATTACGTCGTGCGTGGTTGTGCCCGCGCCAGCGGGCGCCGTAGCCATGACGCCACCGACCATCTCGTGCTTCCATTAATCTGTCCAAGCAAGCACCTTTTTTTTTCTGACGCGTGTCACTTGCATTCCTGCAGCGTCATCTCCGAGTGCGACACTTCGTTGCCGCGATCACGGAGCGGGGCCGTGACGACGTCTTGAACTGCACATTGCTTCGCTAGGAGTGTTTCGATTCGTCCGCTACTCTGGAGGAGACGGAAGCCGAAGCTTCGACCTAAATTTCGCAAAAGAAGCGAGGAAAACGCGACGAACCAGCTGCCGAACGTCTAAAGTTCAAGAAGAACACGCCGGGACGCAGAGAGATCTTTAACCTTGTTTAGTTGTTTATGTGTGTGTGTGTGACGGTGGGAACGTGAGTTCGTCCTTTTTTTGTGGTTTTAGGTGTGGGGAAAGAGCTCCTTTTAGGCTCCTTTAGCCACCTTCCTCATGTACTGGTTGCGTGGATCTCAGACTCTTTATCCTTGTTTTTTCTCTTTTAGGTTTGCTGCTTTGTACAACAAGAGATTTGCATATTGCAACACGATCTGTGATTAAGAACTCAACCTAATTCACCGCCTGTATGGATGTAGTCGCTGGAGCTTACTACCATGGTCGTCGGCTCATTCACCATTTATGAAAACCGGGCAAGAGTAACGTCCAGCGCCCCGTTATTCGGTCGAGCCGTTGAGCTCGCAAGAGGACGGTCACCCTGTCTGCCGGCCACTTGCGGATAGCGGTTGCGTTGCATCTAACTGTCCTGCGAGCTGTACGTTGCTCTGGTTTCTCTGCCTGGCCATAGCCGGTTCGCGAGCAGGCCGGGCAGAGACGAGACGAGACGAGACGGGATCTGCGCATGATTCTGATGGGTCCTCTCCACCGTGGGGAACCGCGCCGCGCCCCCATCTCTTCTTCCTGCTTTGTTTGTTTATCTCCCATCCACGGAACCACCACCGCCGTCGCCGCCATCGATTTCTTCCCTGTTCCATCTGGCCGTCACCTGCCTACGTCTGCGTGGTGCGAGGGCGACGGCGACGGAAAAGGTCGCGAGAATGGCCCAAAGCCGCGCTCGCTTTGAGTCTTTGACGAGGAAAGGAGCCCGGGAAAGCATTGTTTAGTAGTCTGACCTTTCGACGCTTTGCAAGTCTCTCTAATGACCGTGTTCTGGTTAGGGGAAAGAGAGAAGCCATGGCGAGACAAACGCAGCAGCAAAAGCTGCGCACGACTCGCGCCGTGCACCGTCGTCAGCATCAGCGTCGAATCCGAGGAGGGGCTTTCCTCCCTCCCTCCCAGTCCCCGCGTGCATCTGAGGCCGCGGCGTGGGGCCACCACCGCCATCATACGCCCTGGAAAACTTTTGCTCCATCTTATATTCTCTTTTTCTTTTTCCTTGGGTTTTTGTTGTACTACTGATGGATGGATGGCGAGCAAAACTGTGCGCCTCTGCAGCAACTCGCGGGTGCAATGATGGACTCGCGGTGCGTAGGATTTCGCGGATCTTGACTGCGTGGAGACGAGGGAACTGCGGTCGCGCCTCGCAGGCTCCGGTAGTCCGGTGGGGGACGAGACGATTCCCTGCAGCCTGTGCTTGAGCAATCGATTCCGTCTATTGATCCCAGGAATGCACTTATTGTGGCGATCGATGGACGGAGCGAAGGGGATAGAGAGTAGCCATGATGCCGTTTCGAAGGAAAACAGAGGAAAAACAGCGAACCTGTGTTTGTTGATGAGCTAGTACGACGAGTGCCTGAATCCTCGTGCAATTTCCGCAGTTCATTAGTTGAAGCATGTTCTAGGTTGGTACGGAGTACTAGTAGTCTCTAAACTATGTTCGTCCAAGATTTGCGCAATCTAGCCTATTCATAAGTGCAGGGAACGGTTGTTATGGACAGACCGCACCTATCCCGCGTCTGGAGGAGACTTGTCTTGTTCGTAAACGTGGCTACATTGCTCGCAGCCCAGTATCTACCGTGCACGACATCCGTCTCGGCACGTTGTCGACCGGAGCCGGGGGACACGCACGGCTGCCGCAGTTTTCCGAACTACTCCAAGGCCCAGCTTGCTGCGCGACAGCAGGCACCCTCCTTGGCGCTGCGACGAACTGTTTCCGCGTCCACGGGGCGTTTCTGTTTACGCGCGAGCTGCTTCAGAGGTGCATGAACGCACGCCGCATCGGGGTGGTGGTGGAGGCGTCGAGCGTTGGCGTCGTTCCAGGCACCATACGTGCCTCTGAATCGCGGACACGCACGGGACCGAGACGATACCATCCAGAAGCCGAGAAATCCGTTCCACGACGCCTGCGTTGTCTGCCTTGTGAAGGCAGCAAGGTTGTTCGTCCGCGCTCCACATGTAGGAACGACAGGCCGCGCCTGCGTTCTGCCTAGAAAGATGAACATTCTTTTTGGCCTTTTTTTTTTCCTTTCTGTCAAAGTGAATGGCAAGGCGGTTTTATCAAAGCGTGACTCCGTTCTTGTTTATAACAACCTCCTCTAGAGAACTGGGTGGTGCAGTGTACTCGTTGTCTCTTTGGGCTAGTCAACTGCTGGTCCCAATTATTAGTGGTACGTTCTTAAGTGACCTGCATTTAGTCACGAGTGAAATATACGGGCACTAGATTGCATGCTCGTCAACCTGTGCAGTACATCGTATGCGTTCCAAGACCATGGTCCAGTTTAATCTGTTTATGCTCCTCAGCTGCTCCCTGATCTCGTCCAGTTTCTCTATGTGCGTGAGGAGTCGATGCAGTGGCCGCCGAGAAACCGCACGTGCGACGGTAATCCGTAGCTACTTCTTCGCCGGAGACCTGTCGAGATTTTGGTGCTTCTTTTCGGCCGTGTGAGCATCCAGAGTCCGGCCGTTAGGCAAATGGACGATATAGCACAGTGCCACTGTGCGACGGATGCGCAGTTAAGGTGGATATCCGTCGATCAGCTTAGCTTATCCAACAGGAAGTGTTGCGGTCAATAATAATAATAATATAATGTCTTATGCACACAAATCAGGGCGTTTATTTTTCCCATAAACGTTCTGCTTTACATAAGACCACATGACAGTGTTTCTGTATGATCAGACAGCGTTATTATACCACCGAATACATGTTACAACCATAAGCCAAAACATGTAAATACTGTATACAAATCTAACCATATGCGCGGGCAAACTGTGAAAGGTAATGGTGTAGCACTAACGAACGGCAAAGGCACGAGAGGTCCCAGTGAAATGCTTGATGGATCCAATCAACGGCTTGGAGGCGCCAAAATGCCTAAATCTATAGACACCCGTCGGGGCATCTTCAGGAATTGTCCATTCCAGTGTCGCAAAACTTCTTGGGCTCAACCGTAGAGGCCTTGACCACTTGAAGAGCAATGACCAATCATCGTCGTCGTAGGCAGGAATCCAGTTGCTACCATCTAGCTTCTCGACTAGTGCGAAGGTGCCATCAGAGAGAAGGTCGTTCCTTGGACAGGCTGTATAAAATGTAGCATTCACAGTACTGCCCTTCCTGAAGGTTGAATTTGCTGGAACATCTGAACTGACATCACCAAACTTGACCCCAGGGGGTGTGGAGTCGAACATAACACCTGGGAGCAGTCCAATCTGCTTGTTTAATAGATCAGGAGGCTGAACATTTGTTGGTACGTCATTGTTTGCGACCATGGCTGTGGCAAGTTTCTGGAACTCTTGAATGTAGGCACTCAAAGTGTGGGGGCCATACAATGTTGATGCTCCCTGAAAAAGACATTTATTTGTTTACATAATGTATTGTAAACTGCACTGAACATATATCTGATATAGCAATAGAAGGAAGCAGTATGGACATTCAAACTCGCAGCCAATAAGCGTAGACTCATGTGC
>BCLF01000133.1:231442-258689 GCA_001602275.1 Zoysia japonica
CCCCCCCCCCCCCCCCACCCACCCCCAAAAAAAAACACAAGGGTAATATGATGGATGCAACGCGCAGTAGGCTTAAAATTATAATGCCTTGAAAACAAATTTAAGAGGGTGTGGTGCAGCCTTATAGTTGTTGAATTTTCAGAATCAAACATGACGCATAAAAAGCATAACAGCAGAAGGAACGAGTCTCCATTTCTGGCTGATGATTCCAAACAGCCTATCAGACGAACTAAAAAAAAAATGAAAAGGCAGAGGCAGAGCTTCACAAGAGCCAATGGGTGCTAAACTGCTAATTCTACTAAACAGTAAAAACACACGCACATAAATCTTGCCACTGGGACAGTGCCCATACAGCCATATCAATGAAATATGTCGTTCCTAAGAATAGCAGATAAGAAAATATCCAGACATAACTAAAAAAATTAAGTTTGCAAAATCTAATAGTTCAACATAAAAAAGAAATTAAGCTCATCCATTTCATTCTATTTTATTACGTTATCAATTAAAAAACAAGTGGGCTGGGAACAGAACATACACACCTCATATCTCTGGATCTCATATTCTTCAAAAGTTGTAACATACTGAGAATAGGTGTTTGTTAGCCCCGCAAGGACAACATGAATATTGTTATCAAATTCACCACTCTTGTCACTTGTAAGTACAGTTTTAACAGCATCACGTAGCCGCCTGCCAGCCATAGTTGTGAATTCTGAACCAAAACACAGCCATAGAAATTTTACATGAGCAACTACCTCGTGATAAAAACAATAGATCAATCTCATTTGGCGGATGTTATAGAAGTTAGGAAATGGAGAATATACCTCCAGGGACACATAATATAACCAGCTGCCCGATTCTAATGATCTGAATTGGAAGTATTGCAGGCTGCAGAGGAAAAATAGAATTTAATACAGTGCCAACAAAAAATCAGTTGCACAACTCTGTAGGTTAGCTTCTAGTGTATTTTTTTGTGACATAAGTTGGCTTCTAGTTATATTATTCATAGGTAACACATCACGGAGCTTAAGAGTGCAGGTGGTCTATGATTCACTAATGACAGATCATTTCATATCATCACTGCTAGCATGAATAAGCCATGTTGACGACAACTATGTTATATGTTGATATTGGCTACGATTAAAATTCAAAATCCCAAAATCTAAGTTTCAAACCCTAATCCCAAAATAAACAAGAGCATTGGCATCACTAGAAATTAGTGTTACATCAGCCTATGGAGTACTAAATTATATTGAAACAATAATTTGTTGCTCATTAATGTCAGCCTTGGTTTCAACAATCAACTGACACAAGGTATTTGCGTAGCCAGTGAAAACTAATGATACTTGACAGGACTGTCTATTGTATGCATGAGAAAAAAGAAGACATACTGCCCAATCATATGGCTCCTTCATTTCACCAGTGTCCAGCAATATTGGTTTTGGAGCTTGACATTTCACTTGCTCCGGCCCTGGTGGCTTAAGTACATTTCGTACTAACTTCCAGAAAGGGTTCCCCTAATAAGAAATAATGTTAAATAGTCATTAGCATGTCTAAAGGAATGTGAAGCTAGTTTTTTATTGACATGGCCAACCTTGGTGTCTCCTTGTTTAAAATCAAAAGCTCCAGGACCATCGGTGGTTCCAGCAGCAAAGGCGAACCCCATGGCCGCTGGGCATGTTTTCACCACCTGCTGACCACCTGTACTTGTAGGAAGTTTCACTTCAAGTTGCGAGAAATCTAGGTAAGTATGCCTGTAGTCAACTTTGCCTTGTATTTCTTCAGAAGCTGAATTAAAAAGATCTACAGCCTTAAGAAATTGCCTGTTGCCGATGATGCGTGTACTTTCAAATTCATCAGGATATCTGCAGCACACAGTTTTTTTAGAACAAAAATCATTTACTAGTTATTTCAGGCGCACAAATAATATGAAAGCTGCAGTTATTATGACTTCCAGCATAGTGAATACCCTGGGCCTCGTCCATAGCATAGTTCATTCTTCCCATTGCATGTACTGTGATTGAACTCACAAGGAAGACCAGTGTCTATACAAAAAGTTCCCAGGACATTTGGACTAACATCTCCACAGTTTGACTGGCAGAATGCAGAAACAAATTTAGGCTTGTTTTGTTGAGTGCTCCTAATGCGCCTCGTAATACTTGAACCTGATAATCGTCTTCCACCTGAGGCCTCATAGGATGTTGCCAGCTGTATCAAATCATCCGCTACACAAAAGCAGTTGTAGAAAGAAATAATTTAGTAACAAGCAAGATGTATCGTTTCAATACAAAATCCATGCAATCAGGAGGCAAGGAACATACATATCTCATTTGGTTCAGGAATTATTGCAGAAACCCTTCGTGGAAGTCCAGATGTCTTGTGAAAAGATTCCAAATCATCAGAATTCACACGACCCACCTGCTTTGGAATGCCATTTTGCTGTGCCCAATCTTCCATGAATCGTGCAGCTGCTCCTTTGTTATCACCACTTATCAACGAATTTGTTCGACTCATTGATGTTCCATGAGTGGCAAACCAATTGAAACTCCCAACTGGACCCACTTCATCATCAACAAATTTGATAAGGGTCATTTCTTTATCAACATTATACTTATATTTGCTTCTCTCCTCAGCATGATTATTTAGGTATGCACTTGGGCTGCGATTCACACCCGCATCAAGGAGGTCACCTGAAAATCATATGCCTGAACTTGATCACAATATCTTTGCAGTAACTAAAGAGTAGTGTAGCAGCTATCACAAATGTTTAGAACATGCAATACAACGCTGTTCACAACATCTTGGGATAATAAAAGCTCAATGTTGCAGCCATCACATATAGAGTTCAATATGCAACACGAGTTCTAGACAACCGTCTCTGCATCCTTTCCAACTAGTCAGGATAATAAAATATTTAATGGACCAATCAAACGAATGACATTTGAAGGTCAACTTATAACTAATTGGCATGCACATTTTGAGCATTCATAGACTACCAAATTAATCCCAACAGTCTTTAAACTATATATATCAAGTAAACTATAGGTCCCAGCAAACGTAGAAATACCTTTGTTCACATAGATTCTCCCAGGACGAAGATTGTCGTGAGCTTGGACAATGGCTTGCTCAATTCCATCAACAATTACATCAAATGATTGGCGCACAAATCCAAGAGATGTGACAATATAAACCACATACTGCAGATAACCTCCAGGCCCAGCATGGGTGTGAATTCCGCTAATAGCTACATTGTTATCATTATACAGATCACCATACCTGCCCATTTGATGTTTATTTAGTCAGCTCTACCATTATGAGGATGCCAGGAAGAGGCACATTAATATATAATTCTCAGATTTAAGCAAATTTATTTCATTAGCTTGTCTGGAATCCTCTGTTTTAGTGTATGAAAATGTGTATGGGTTTTGACATGAGAGCTACTGGCACAAAACAACAAAGAAGGTAAGGACGGTATAACTGTATAAGCTTGTGCACAACTTGAAAATAACTCACATCTGCAAAGGATGACGAATTATGTTATACAAATCTATGAGTACACATCACACCTGCAGTTAGAACAAAGGGTGGGTTTCTGGTAATAGGATACAAAGGTGATTGCACTTACCTTGCTTTTAGCCTTTCAAGCACCTTTAGAGTTACAAGTTGTGATGCCATGCAAGCATCAAGATTCACAAAGACAACACGTTTCCCATTAGGCTCAGCGACAATAAAAGAACGAGCCTTTAGCCTGAAGTGGATTCCTGATGCAATCTGCTCAGCATTTGCATATCCCATCATGTTAACATCTGCTGCAGGCCCTGTTATGTCGTAGCTTCCCATACCCACCAGATATGGTGAGGCTGAAAGTGCTGGGCCACAATTCTGAAGAACAAGCACTAGAAAAAGACATAGCCAAATCCTTTGCAAACCAGAACCATAAATTTGGTAGTGCAAGCATGATGGCACCTCCATGACGAATCAGAGAATGTGCTTGTTAATCAACTCATGCAAGTCATGAAGTTAAAATTAACAATACGCTGCAAAAAGGGAAGAATGTCTATCAGAATATTTACAGAATGCAATGCCACGCAAAAGGGAACATTGATTATTCAAGCAGGTCAAGAAAATGAGAACAAATGATTTAATGTTCAGGAATACATAATTCGCATTGCTTGGGACTAAAGGCTTTGTTGTTGTTGTTGTTGTTGAATACATAATTCGCATTCTTCAAGATGAAAATAGTATGTAGAGCTAATTTTAACTATGTATGACTACTCAAAGGAACTTCCTTACAAATACGAGAAATCAAAAGTAGGTGTCTGAAGTCAAAGAAGAAGACAAATTGAGCCAACAAGAACTTATTGTCTGATGAAAGGATTAAGACATCATCAGATCATCATGTCAATAGACCAAAAAACGCCTAAATAGAGTATAATGAGGGGAGGGGAGCGCAAATTAGTGGAGACATATTGATTGCCGTCATTGGTGCGATCTTCTACAGTTTTAGGCAGATCTGGGGATGATGGCAGTTCAGAAGAGGATGGGAGGTGAAGGGCGCCACGAATTGCTAGCCAACGTGGGTTTGGCCTCCAAATGCATAGCCAACAGTGCCAATCCGTTACTAAATACCAGCACATACCTAAAATTTTCACAAATAAATGACAGAATATCATCCTCCCTGGACTAGGGAGAGAGCAGCGTCACAACACTCTCTACAGCGACCAGTCAGGAAAGGCAAGCAACCCCCGTAAGGCTCCATGATAACCTGATCAAATCCCAGAAGCAACACCACCACAAACCAACAAGGCCACTCCCCCACCGAACAAGCAACAGTTGCAGTGTCTCCCAGTTGTGCACATCACACAAGCTAAGACAAAATTGTCCAACCTAACAGGCACCACACTACACTGAACATGTCAAGAACAGAACCTCACACATAAATCGTTGCCAAACCCTAGCTCAATCGCTAACTCACTTCGCCCCTACAGCTCAACGCGCTTAATTTAGCATCAGATTCGGGGGGGGGGGGGGGGGGGGGGGGGAACCGGTCAAAAAAGTCTGGGGGAAATCGAGCGAGGTAGGTATCCTGATTCAAACCATGAAGCAAGAACGGATGAAGTGAAGCTGCTCACCATGCGACCGCGGGAGCGGCGGATCGATCCCTCTTCGCCCTCTCCGGAGACTTTCAGTTGCCGCGGCTGCAGTGATTGGTCGCCTCCGCCGCGGTTTAATACCGAGGCCACGCACGAGACGCGACGCGGCCCGGTGGAAGTTCCGAGAGCGGGGCGCCTCGTAGGAATGGATGACGGCGGACTTGGAACACCGCTGCCCGTGGCTGTATTTTAAGGCCGAGCAGGGTTCAAATCTGACGAGTGCTGATGGGGACAGCGGGCCGCGGGGAAGAAGGAGCGGCTGTTTAGTGAGACGCACACGACGGCGACAGGCGGGGGCCCGAGGCGTGCAAGGCACGCCGGCTTTGGTCTGGAGTGAGGACTGAGGCGCAAGCTTGCTGAGGAGGCAGATGCTTGTGCTGCCGTGTGGGTGCTCGCGAGGAGTGGAAGAGGCTTCCGGCCTCCGGAGGTCGCGGTGGAGTGGGCGCTCAGTGCGTGCACGCGCTGGGCCGGAGAATTCGGTGGGAAAGGGAATGGAACGGGGTCGCCTCGCCTGGGTGGGTAGCAGAGTGATGACGACTCTGACGAGACGACCTGGGCTCGCGCCGCTGCGGAGCGGATCCCTACGGAGCTGCCGCACCTCAGGGACAGATAGGCCGCAACGGGATCAGGATCGTCTACCGTCACCCCATGAAGTCACGGTTGTGCAGTCACCTCCATCTGCCGTCCAATGAATCCGACCGCAAAATCTGAACCACAATTGCTGCACTTTTCATATATATTTTTATTGTGCACTCCTGGTTAAAGAAGTATATTTTAAATTTATTATTTAACAAATAAAAGTATAGTTGCTTTGATATGGATGATAAAGTTTTATAAACATATACTTCAATCTTTAAAAAAGTTGTCGACATGATTTTCAAAGCACAAGTGTGACTCTTGTTATCTATAAAATATTTAATAAAAAGTAGCATCGGTACGTTTTTAAGAAAGTATTTTTAAAATAAATTATTTCTAATTTTGTAATTTAATAAATTTAAAATTATTTCTAATTTATATTGGCAATGTTTGATTAAAATATTGCGTTCAAAGTTACTATTTTTTTAAGATCGGAGTTGTAAGTAAGAAAAAGATTAAATCTTATTTCTCATAGTAATCAAAGATCATTTTTAAGAGATAAACAATTTAAGTTATCTAAATATACATTTTCATAACATATAAAAAATTTTAATTGTAGCATATACTTACAAGACATAGAAGTAGAATAAATTTATAAAAACTTCTCTTATATCTTTTGAAATAAACATACACGAAAAGTGTGACAATTGCCGCGCAGATTTTTTAGTCGTGACCTAAATAAGATAATCCCAGATTATGGTGCTGAATATACTTCAACTGCGAGTAGTTTACACAAAGGTTAAATAATTCAATTAGCGAATGACATTCTGAAACGTTTCTGGTACTCTTCTTGTTGAGTGGAAAACACCGTCACAATTCATGTTTTTAAATGCGTAAAATTATAAATTATATTTTAAATAAATAAAAATATAAGAAAATATATGATATTTATTTTATTTTATTGAATAACACAAAATTAACTGTGACAGCGTAGCGTGTGTACCTAGAAAAGCTAGGCAATGGCACGGCCGTTCGTGTCTGCTGCCGACGAGTAGAAGCACGCTTTTACGTTGATCAGGAAAAAGATTTTTTTTTTTAATATCCACCGTTAGATTTTAATTCGACAGTTAATATTTTTTAGAGTGACGTAGCGAAATGAGGGTTGAGAGAACGCACGGCGTTTAATATATATAGACTCCGTGACAGAGTCTTTGCTACGTAGGAGTAGTACTAATATGTTTGCACAATCAGTTTAATTTTTTGCAATTTTGTGCAGGGACGCAATACCAATAATCCTTGTACTTTTGTAGCACAGAATTTTTTATTGTCAAATACGTTATAAAAAATACTCCCTCGGTCCCTCCATCCTAGGAAAATTTTATGTTTGAATTTTATGCCATCAATCTTTGATCAATAGTTTTTTATAAACTAAAATAATGTATATTATGAAAATATTTCTTATCATCAATTTAAAAGTGCAAATTCTATGTTGTTAAAGTTAATCGAATCTATAAAAATCATTTGTCAAAGTTAGATGACCCTTTCAACCTAGAAATAAATAAAGGGATTAAGGGGTGTAGCGGTTACCAATAATAAAGGAGCTGTTTTCCAACGGGTATGTGGGTGTAATTAGAGGAGATGTTTTCAAACTATGGTCTCTTTTAAGATTAGCTTATTGATACTCGCGTTCTCTATACTACTCATAATATCTGTCGATCTCAATCTCAAGAATCGAGCATCGACAAAAAGTATAAATTTTGTGTTAAAATTAATCGAATCTATAAAAAATCATCGGTCAAATTTAGATAACACAACTTTTTTTCTAGGATATATTCGATTAACTTTAACACATGAAACTTGTACTTTCAAATTCATGATAAGAAATATTTTCTTAATACATATTTACTTAATTTATAAAAACTATTGATCAAAGGTCGATGGTACAAAATCCAAACATAAAATTTTCTAGGATGGAGGGAGTATTTTTATAACATATTTAACAATAAAAAAAGCCTGTGCCTAAAAATATACAAGGATTATTGGTATTGCGACCCTGCATAAAATTGAAAAAAAAATTAAACTGATTGTGCAAATATATTAGGAGTACAGAGTACTCCGTAGCAAAGACTCGAGGAGGTGTGGTGGAGCTCAGGTTTCCCAGCCGTCGGATTCATTGGACGGCAGATGAAGGTGACTGCACCACCGTGACTTCAGAGGCGAAGGTAGACGATCCTGGTCTGCTGCAACGCAAGGATGGTTCAGTTTCAGTTCACACTTTGACAACCTGAGTCCCTGATGAAGTCCCCCTTTGCCTAGTTCCTGCAATTTCTTGCGGCGATAATGTTGGCACTTGGTTCAACGGGATAATTCATATAGTTACTCTATTCTTAAAATTATTACTGAGGTTGATTTTTAATATAATACTACTCGTTTTAAAATATAAGCATTTCTAAATTTAGATAAGTTGAAACTCTTTTGACTTTCATTAATAATATTTAGTAAATTACATAATTTTTAATGTAAAAATATATTTTTTATGAAAACTTATTTTATGATGAATTAAAAAAAAATTATATGATAAAATATTATTAGTTATATATTATTAGTGGTTAAAGTAATAAGAGTTTGATTTTAACTAAACCGAACGGAGGAGTATTTGATCATTCAATATAGAATTAGGAGAATCTATGATCCGATCTGGACGAGCATCGCCGAACGGCGAGAAGCGCTACTCATGAGTCCCAAGTCATCATGAGCTATGCCTTGTGCTTCACGGCATTTACGTCCACGAGATGTCCCGGAATTGGCGTTTGATTTTCCGGCAGGTGCAGGTAGGCCCCTTACACTCGGGGCGGACGACAGGTTCGAGTGGGTTCGGCCGGCGTCGTACACGGCAAAGCGGTCGAGGGATTATCGGTGGACGGACACGCGACATACATCGGATCGTCCATGATCTTGCTTAGGAGTACCATCATTACTCCGTGTCGTGCTAATCTGACCGTTCCGTTGGCCGCCGTGTACGCTACGCCGACGTGATCGGTGTGAGCAGTACAGGTCGCGAGTCGTGAGAAAGCCCGGTGCCGCCAGGACGATGTTTGTTTGGATCCGGCCAGGGGCGGGCCCAGCACGGCCCCGCGACTCGGGCCACTCTATGGGCCAGCGGGATTTCAAGCCTCGATTCAAGAGAAAAACTAAAAATCTCTCCTAAGGACATTGGCCCAAGACTCAGGTCATGGCCTATGTTGCCCCAGTGACAGACCCGCCGCTGGATCCGGCAGTAAAGGACACGTACGAGAAGGTCTTCCTCACTCGTCTGCGGTGATCAGGGTGAAATTAGACGGCAGCTCGCCGATCGAGTCAGTTGAGTTGGGTGGCATGTGCTCGAAAGCATTTGTCTGCACCGACACGTTGTGCAAAGTTTGGATCTAGTATTCGAGAAAGTATCGATCTAGATCTTCTTCATTCGTCATGTGAGACGCAGAAATGCCACCCTGATGAGAGAAACTAATGAGACAGACAGATCGATCGCCATCGTTCGTAGTATTGCATGCATCGATGCATAGCCACCCACCGTCAAAATCAGGTCCACACGTCGTCGTCTCGAATGGTTTACGTGCCGCCTGCACTACGAAACGGCGCCTCTCCCGTGTCGCCGTCGTTTCACACGGAGAGGCAAGCGTGCTAAGAGGAGTGTCTCGATCGAGAAGCAACGACAAGCCGTGAGTGGGAACGCGGCAACGCGGCGCGGGGCCGGCGGATGATACGGTTTCCGGATAGCATGGACTCCTACGTTGCATAATTGGCTTGGGCACTGAAGCTGGCCCACGCGCAGTTGACAACTTTGTGAGGCCTGAGCAGAGAGAGAGAGAGAGAGAGAGAGAGAGAGAGAGCTCCCATCAGCCGCTCAACGCGTTCAGAAGGCAGGGCCCAAAGTAGTACAACATTCTTTTTTTGAGAATCCCAAAGTAGTACAACATTGGAAAGAGAATGAAAGCGCTATCGAACACACGGCTCGAGTTAGAGTGAAACGTCAAAAAAACAACGATTTCATCGATGAAGTCGATCGCGGAATATTATCTGATCCTTGGTCGCTGTTATGTGCCTCCGGGCTCCGGCTCAGGGTGACCGCGTCGGGCACGATGCCTGACCCCCCCGGCTGGATCACGACGAGCGGCAGCACCAACATGGAGCTGCCGGTGAAGGTGCCTACCGATCTTTTCTAAAGCACCATCACACCATCTGCTACCTTCCTGTCAAGCTAGTTTCCAATTATTTGTGGAGAACAAACGAAGTTCTTCGCTTCATGAATTTGCTCCAAGAAAGAGCCAAAGATGATGACAGGGGACATACAGTGACAGTGGACGATTTTGATGGAGCTCATTTCGTCGTCGGATCTTAAAAAAAAGTGTTACAGCCAACCCTGCTTGGTACCGCCAAACGGTGCACATGAGCTCAAGACAGATGATGAGGTCCACTGATGCGCTAGCTGAAGGGAAGATAAAAAAGCCCATGAGGATGGATGCCAGTGTACATCCCTTATCCCTAACCACGATTCCAAGCGACACCGTCAGATCTGGCCCATCAACTTCACCCCATCACAAGGAATTAATTGCAACTTAATTTATTTTATTGTGAACTGATTCAATAGTAAAAATAATTTAAATTTAACTTTTCATTTTTAAATTATTTTAATCAAACGAATGGTCGTATATTGATTTAAAAAAGTCAAAAATATCATTTATTTTAAGACTGAAGGAGTACCCATTTGCTAATGTAGCCGTTACTTACGCTGTTGTTAGTATACAAAGTTTAATTTAAACTAAATTTAAACATTTTAATATTTAATAATGTCATTATTTTAAAACTGTATACAAAAGACCAAGAACTTCCGAAAAGCGGCAATAGAAAAAAGAAAAAGAGTAATTATAACTCGTAGCCCAGGCTCAACGCGTACGTCGATCCTCTGAGATGAGGTTTGGCAAATAGGAAATGTTAAGTGGATTTAAAATAAGAAAATAGATGAATGTTTAAAATTCAAAGAGACAAATAAATGAAAGGTGGAGATTTTCTCTCCAATTTTCAATCTCAATCCCACCCCCCATATCCCCGTTCCCTAACAGCACCTGACTGCACGTGAACCGACCTACGAATCAGTGGCCGTACCGGACTGGTCCACAGCCACTCCTGGCGTTCGGGGTTTGCCTGAATTTTTGGATTGGGTAATTCAAGTTTTTAAAATTTTGAGTTTTAAAAAATGATACTCAAATTTCATTTGATATAAGATGAAACCGATAATTCAGGTATCAGGTTAGTTCGAGTAAATCTGAATTACACGAATTTACATTATCACATTAAATTGTAGTTATAATTGATGTGATCTGACACCATATTATTATAATTTAGAGTGGGTAATCTTATGTTAGATAAAAATTTGTATGTTTTGTACATTATTTATGAGTTGAGCTTAGTTGGTTTGGTGTGTAGATGACTAGATTTAGAATTTTACCAATAATAACAAGTTATAAGTAGTAGGTTAAAAAATATTTATTTTCTAATTATTCGAATATTTTGGGTACCAGAGGTAAAAGCCATTAAATTTGAAATTAATTCGGATTTTCATATTTACTACTGAAAATTTGATTCGAATTTCAAATTTTGAGTTTCTCAGGTTTGAACTCATTTTTTTCCGAGCTTTGGACTAGTTTTGTGCCCAGACCGAGCAGCCACCTCCCTCCCCTCCTGTACAAGTGTACAGCCAGACCACCTGCAGACCACACGGCCCACGGGCATATGTTTCAAAAAATAAAAATAAAAAAAGACCACACGGGCATAGGGCCGACCGGCCAGGACTGGTCTGCTAGAGCTCGCTCTCGCTCGCTCGCTTCGCCGCCGCAGCAAGCCGGAGGAGGGGAGGGCGACATGGCCGCGTCGGATCCGGGGAGCAAGGCCAAGGATGCCTTCGTCGACGACGACTTCGAGCTCGCTCTCGAGCTCTACACCCAGGCCATCGACGCCGGGCCCGCCACTGCTGACCTCTACGCCGATCGTGCCCAGGCACACATCAAGCTCGGCAACTACACGGGTGCGTGGGCGCTTATTCCCCACCCTCCGTGCCTCATGCTGCTAACGCTCCCCCCGATCGGCTCGGTTCAATTGCTTGGCCTTCGGGGTGCCTTGTGAGGACGTCGTGATTCGAGAATCGCGTTGGTATCGACGGGAATTTCTAGGGGCCGAGGATGGTGCTTACGGGTTAGGCGTGTTCTATGAACGGTGGCTTCTCTCTGTTTCTTGAATTGGGGGCTTTCGGCAGCAGTGTTGAAGTAGGAGTGAGCTTAATAGTGACTTGCAATATAGTTTATATCGTTTCTGCTGTATGTCTGAATAAATAGGACACAGAAGAAGAAGCTTTGTGGTGTTTTATTCATGAGTTTTGCAATAGAACATGGTATCTAGTTTGGATCAGGCAATGCAGTAACTAGGACCATCATGGCATTTGGGGTTCAGTTATGACTAAGAATGCGTATTAATTTGGCTTGCAGAGGCTGTAGTGGATGCCAACAAAGCAATCGAACTTGACCCAACATTGTATAAAGCCTACCTTCGGAAAGGGTAAGTGGCAAACTCCTCATTTCTTCTTTAATTGTTCTTCACGGGAACTCACAGCCAGTCTCTTGTATTGTTTGTTCATCTATGTAATAACTAGCTTCTGATTTGCAGTGCTGCGTGCATGAAGCTTGAAGAATATCAAACTGCAAAGGCTGCTCTTAAGCAGGGTTCTTCCTATTTGTCTGTTGACTCAAGGTTTACTCGTTTGTTGAAGGAATGTGAGGAACGCATTGCTGGTGAGCAAGTAGAAACACAAATCTTAGTTTCCTAGATCCTGTAGTATTGTAAAAAAACCATTCCAGAATGCAGCATGATCACTTTGTCTGTAAGTACATATCCCGTTTGCCTACTTAGTCTTGCATGGAGAGTTTTTGTTGAATGTAAACTGAAAAACATGTTTCAGTCGTCTCATGCAATCTCTACCATGTGTTTTCAGAGGAGGCTAGTCAGGTACCGGTAAAGAAGGTCTAGGCTGCATCAGCTGCTACTTATGTTGCTGCGACTCTTGTGGACGAGGAGAATGGTGCAAATACTAAAAATACCCAATCTATTGTAGAAGAACTGAAGAAGCCTAAATACAGGTACTTCTCAGTACCATTTTTTCTCTCTATTATTCCTTTTACAAATATACATTAGGTTTTACTACCAGCCTATTCTTAATAGAGGAGCTATCAGAGAAAAGTAAAACCCTTCTCCCTAGAATTGAAGATCCTATCAAGTCATTGTGGCTTGCTAATATTTTCTGATGCTGCCCAAGAAGTCACGTGTTCGAGTCGTGGAAATAGCCTCTTGCATAAATGTAAAGAAAGGCGACCCAAAGTGGTCGGACCTGTCCCGGACCCGGCGCAAGTGGGAGCTACATGCACCGGTCTGGCCTTTTTAATATTTTATGATGCTTCCCTCTATACTATAGGCATGATTTCTATCAGAGTACTGGAGAAGCTGTACTTCAAATATTTGCGAAAGGTGTTCCTGCTGACAGTGTCGCTGTTGATTTTGGCGAACAGATGGTATGTTCTGCTTCCTATATTATTGTAATTCTCCTTGGACTGTGATTCCTAGGCATTTGTATCCACTAATCTAGTATCCCATGTGTTCTGCTTCCTTTGTTATTGTAATTATCCTTGTACTGTGATTGCTAGGCATTTCTATTCACTAATCTAGTATCCCATGTTAGGTGAGCATATGCATTGAAGTCTCTGGTGAAGAACCATACCTTTTCCAGCCTCGTCTGTTCTCTAAGGTACCCATTCTCCTTGCTAACCACACTGGGGTTAGCATTCTTTTCTTCTCTAGTTAATTCTAGGAGAGAGGGGTAAAAGTAGTGTTGAGCAAATTGATCTTGGCTATATACATCATGCATATAGATGCACATGCAACTGTTCAGAATGAGATGCTTTCTTGTTTTATCTACTTATCATGTCGTGCTTAGCTGGGGGCATCATAATTCTTTTTATGTGTTCAGTATGAGTGATATAGCTGAAAATTAGATTAACTGGTAACACAATCAATTTCTTCGCTGTGCATATACTTTCTCCTTTTTTTTAATTGTTGTTAGGACAAAAATTTTATGTCAAACACGAACTAGATTTCTGTCCTAATGCAGCAGTTTGAATACAGAGGAATTAGATATTATTTATGCTCTTTACTTTATCTTTGTTTTTTGTACAGATGTTATGACTTCACTGTGCACATGCATTCTAAAACTGCCTCTGTATTTTCTTTTCTGTTCGTTAAACATGTATTTTCTTGTTAGGTCAAAAGCTGTAAGATCTATTTTATCTTTTAGGGTTTGGAGAGAATAGAATTGAAATTACGTTTCTTATATGTTTCTAAAAACCAACTTAAGTCCCCGATAATTGAGCTTTATTCTTGTAGCCATGTTGAATGTGGGTGGCCGTTGCATCCTAGTTCTGCAAAGGAGTCTTTGAAACCAATTTCATCAAGAGATCATTTATGTAGTTAACTTTAGCATATTGAACTTTTTTCATATATGTATTGCTAATTATTTTTTTTATTGATTTGATATCAGATAATCCCAGACAAGTGCAAATATCATGTCTTATCCACAAAAGTTGAAGTACGTCTCGCCAAAACTGAGCAATTGCATTGGACAGCCCTCGAATATAACAGCAAACTACAAATTGTTGCACAGAACATTAATGCACCTGGTAACTGAAGCATCTAAATCCACTGCGATTTCCTCATGTCCATGTTGCCATGTTGTAAAACTACTGTGGTGACCAAATTGTTGTTGTAAATTCGGTTCTGTTTTCAAGTCCCCAGCAGCCCATATGGATATTGGAAAATATACTTTATTTTCTTTGACAAATATTGGTATATGAATATTGAATTGCATTACTAAGGCCCTCTTTGGATCGACTAAAACTAATTGTTAGTCTGAACTAGTAACAATTAGCTGGCTAAAAATTAGCTGATTAACAATTAGCTCAGGTCTGTTTGGAGTCTGGACTAAAAGTTACAGTAAATAAAGTGCCGCAAAAAGTCTCTTAGCCATGCGAGGAGAGGGGTGGAGAAAGAAGGGGTTGATGGGAGGCTAGAAAGTCTCTTTTACCCTTTTAGCCACTTTTAGTCCCTTTCAGCTCCTTTCCATGGACTAATGGACTAACTTTTAGCCAGTTAGTGGGCTAATAATGAGCTCATCTATTAGTGTACCTGTTTGGATCATCTAAGGACTAATTTTATCTGGCTAATAATTAGACCATGGATCAAAACAGGGCTTATATACCTTTTTTCCCCTTCCTGTTCTTAGCTCCATCACCTTACCCTGCTTCTAGGTTGTTGTGAACCTATTACCTGAAACTAGTTTAGCACATAAACTTTTCTAAGAATAAATGTATAAGGGGCCAAGCTATTCAATGAATGAAATGGAAACCTTTTTCTGTTTGTTCTCAAAAGTACCTCATAAGTTGGAGACCTTGTGAACTATGGAAATCATAGGATTAATGGCATAAGGTATTTGGTATTTTTACATTTCTCTAGTATTCAGCTACTACAATACTCCATTTCAATTTATCTGTCACTTCGGCCCTGGACACAGGGGATTAAGGAGAGGTGATATATAGGAAACAATGAGAGAGAGAGATGTAGGTGTATTGGAAAGAGAGATAGATGTATCGGGAAGTGATAATGACAATTTGAGAAAAAACTATGAAGGCTAGAGTGACAATAAAAAGAAATTGAGTAACTGCCAATGGTGTGAATCGGAGACCAATCAAGATAACTATTTCTTTAGTTCAACTAATGAGCCATGGTTTACATCCAGAAGAAAGAAATGGCCTAGTGTTGTTCTGCCTAAAGAAACTTGCAATGATGTGAGCTGCTAATGGTAATAATTTGATCCTATGATAGTGTGCTTATGGAGTGCGGTGTGTAGGGGTGAAAAAAGGCCTGCGGATCTTTCACAAACTAACTCAGCCCTTATCAAATTTTAATTAAAAAAATGAACAGAAATTTGGTCCGATCCTAATCCGATTCGGCCCTCACAATTTTTAGTTCATTTTCTTCGGCCCGTTTTCACCCCTGTCTGTGTGTAGAGACCATGTGATGTGCATCCATCTTTAAAAACAATAATTTGTTTTGCTGTTATCTTGTTTTGTTTGGTAAGATTGAGTGTACATCTTGTCATATTTAATTGTGCAGACACATGCACCTTAATTTTATGCATTTGCTACTGAGAGTTCATGCTTATGTTTTCAACTGCATCAGTCCCGAGACCCTTGTATCCATCTTCAAAGTCTAAAAAAGACTGGGATAAGCTGGAAGCTGAAGTCAAAAAGGAGGTTTGAGCACACTCACAAATTTATGTATCAGTTTCGAGTGATTTCATTCTAGTTTCTCAATTTTAATGGAAAATGGCACAATCCTGAACCAATCAGGAGAAGAATGAAAAACTTGATGGTGATGCTGCATTGATCAAGCTCTTCTCTGATATTTACATGGATGGTGATGAAAATATTCGCAGGGCTATGAAGAAATCACTTGTATGTGATCTTAACCCTGTTGATTGTTGATTTTGAATGGCGCTTTATATTAAGTATTTGTACTTACACACCTTTGCTGGGACTGTTCCTGCAGGTTGAATCGAATGGCACAGTTCTCTCAACCAACTGGAAGGATGTTGGATCAAGAAAGGTTGAAGGGAGCCCTCCTGATGGGATGGAACTGAAGAGGCGGGAAATCTAGAGTCCGACGCCGCCATGCCATGCTCTGTAAATCCCTATTGCGATTCATGAGCTATCTATGTGATTGTCTAGCCTTTCTGAGTAAAAATACTAATTGTAGTTTCGAAGGACGCGTAGTGTATGCTATCCGTAACTCTTGAATCGAAGTGCAAAAAAAATATGCTGGAGATGATGCCTCTATTTATATGCGACATTCTAGCAGACTCAGTTCGAACATCTTTAGTCGTTTGGAGGTGAATATATGGTTCACTAATTTTCACCTCTACGCATATGCGACATTCTAGCAGACTCAGTTTGTATGGTCCATTTGTCACGTCTTGTATGAAATGACATGATTCGCTCTGTGAACGAGGAACTTTAAAAGACAATTGAACCTTCTGTGGGTTTAGACGTCCCGGACGCCCGAAGGGAACGAAGGTTGAAAACGAGGTAAACCTTCCATTGTCTGGAAAAATAATGTTTCAGCCGAGCTTGGTAATATTTCCATCTACTGCTCTGTTCTGAACATGTTTCTTTTCATTTGAAGAGACCTCGTGCTTGTGCATGGTACATTGGTGATCCAAAGCTAGTACGGAAGATTTGGGTTGACCGAGGTTGTAGGTTTGAGCGAGTTCCATGTGCTCTGTATGGTCCGATAAGGATTCAGAGCCGCCTGAATACTACGGGAGTTGCAAAAGTCGATGCGCGCGAACTGAATTATAGGAGCACACCGACTGATTGGAGGTTATGCAAATCGCGCGTTCGTACATGTTCGATTAGAAGATGGAACCAAAACAAAATAACTGATATTGTTACGCAAATACTTGCAGCCTTCATCTCATTCAAGGGGGTTAAAAGAAAATAATGATCTAGTTAAGCAAACCAGGACAGTTAAATAAGTCAGGAAGTTAATTCTAGACTATGATCATAGATAAAGATAGTGATTTGAATTTGTCCTAATTTTTTCTGTGAAATTGATTGAGACAACCAGTTCTTTACAAGCACAAGAAGTCGATATACACCTGCCCCACGGCATAGATTTACTACCATCAATCGCAGTCGTAGATAAAATACATTAATCTCTAGATTATTCAAACGGCATATTACAGCACGCGAAGTCCATAGATTGCTTGGCTTCACCGTACGCGAGCGAACGCCGCGTCATGGCTCAGCTGGACGACGAGCCCTGCCGCCCCTTCTCATCACTTGCACTAATTATTTTGTAGAACAATTCGCAGGCGTGGTCTCCCACTCCGGCACAGAAGAACCATCTGTAAAAGGACCAGAAGTCATCGCTGGCTTTCTTTTCTGCAATCATGCTGTCCGGCTTCGCCCTCGTCGCACTGGTTTCCACCGGCAACTTCTGCTTCTGGAGTTCCTCCTCGTCCTCAGGAACGGCGACGATCCTCCGTCCGGCTTGGCTCTTGGCTGCGCCATCGCCGCTGGCCACGAACCTCCGTCCGGCGGAGGCGTTCGCCGCCGCGCGAGCGCTGCGAGCAACAGATCTTGCCAGGCACTGCATATTTGGAACGCTACCGGTTCTTTGGAATTCGTATGCACGGTTTAATGATTAGCGGTAATTGTTGCGTCGAGTTGGATGCCCGATGTTTATATAGATGGTGAGATAACAGAAATTTGTTAGGATAATGATGTACAAGGTGATAACAGAATGTTAGTTTCAGAATCAAAATCTGTTACTATACGATAATAAGAGAATGCAGAATCCAAATCCAAATCCATGTCCCATCAGGCGCGGCCGACCAGGCGCCCGTAGCTCGGACCCTACCAATTTAGTGTTTGAGCCGCGCTTGGTACTAATATTTCCATTCTGTTATGATCATGTTTCTTTTCATATGAAGAGACCTTGTGCTTGTGCATGGTCCATTGGTGATGCAAAACTAGTACGGCAGATTTTCGTTGGTCCAGGTTGCAGGTTTGGGGAGTCCGATGTGCTATGCAGTATAGTCCGATCTAGAGATGAAAACGGGTGAGAACGGTTGAGAAATTACTCTAACTTTTTTTATTTTCATATTTATTATCTCAACGGAAACTAAAACGAAAAAATCGGTAACAAAAAAGTAGGTAACAGAAACGAACAAGATAAATTCGAACTTTCGGACAAACAAATCCGAACGAAAATTATCAAAATCGGTTGGTAACGGGTATTAATTCAGAAACATAATCAATCAATATAATAACGTTTTTCTTATCTAAAAAATAAAAAAGGAATGGTAAAGGATAACAAAGACTTAGGCAACTGGCCCGGCCCATCTAAGTAGCAAACCTAACCGGACGTGGTCTAAAGCAAGAGCAAGCGAGCAACCTTATATTTTCTCACACACACACACACACACAAAAAAGAGCAGCCTTATCCTCGCGCCACTGTACAGGAGGAGCAAGAAACCTGGACCTTTCCTTCCCACGCCACCTCGGATCTTACGCCGCTCTGCAGGAGGCACGGAGCATGTATCCTCTTCGCCTCCCCCAACCTCGAGCTTCAAAACTTCAGACAGATGTCACGCTTCTCTTTTCGCCCTTGCTTGAGCCTCAGATTCAGACCTGCTGCGCGCGTACCCATTAAGAGCAGCAAGAAAGAAGCCTACCTTGGCTCCGCGGCGTGAAGAATGGCGCCGGGCCCTCGGTGACGACGACAGATTCAGGGTGTGGCGGCTGCGCACGAGGTCGACACCACAGAGGTCGGCTGCCCAGGTCTATGGTATGGTCACCTCCCTCTGCGATGGTAAGAGTCAGACCAGTCACGGAGTCACCCCCTCCAGGACAGCTTCTATTTCTCAATCTCCTCCCTCTCTATTTCCGAATAGATAAAAAACGAGATAAAAACGAGATGATCTCGACTAAAAATAGATACCGTAAAAACAGAAAAAAAAACATCAATCCCATTTCTATTTTTTTATTCTATTTTTGTCCGTTTTCATTTTTATTTCGTCTTGTTTTCAGCCCGATAAGAGTTGCAAAAGTCGATGCGTGCCACCTGAATTACAGGAGTGCACCGACCTATTAGAGGTTACGCAAATAGTCAGCGTGCTCCGTGTCCTCGAACGTGCCCATTAGAAGGATGTTTGGTTCCTTGCGTGAGGCTGACCAGGCTGAGCTCGTGGCAGCAACGGTGATTAGTTACTGTTGCTTGCACAGCCATTGGAGTCTGGCTCTCATCGTGCAAAACTATCCTCTCAGCCTGGCTTACAGAAAATGCAGGTCATTTTCAGTGAGCTTAGCTCACTAGCTGTGATATTAGTAAATAATTAATTATTCATTAGTATATATAATATCAAAATGTTTTAATGTAAATTAAGCTTTAATATAATAGATTAAATATTATATTATGTATTTAAATTAAAATAATTATTATTTAATTTATTTTGTAAATTGAGTTTAACATATTATGTATTTATACAACTAACTAAACATCATCTCTTTACTGCTCGGTTTTTTTATACAACCAACCAAACAAACCAGTCTGTCTACCTGTCTCACTAGAAATAAGTCAGGCTGTGTCATGAAAGATAACCAAACTGACCCTTGAAAATGGAATCAAAACACATCATCATTTCTAAAATATTCTCTCCATCTCAAAATAAAGTGATATTTTGCCTTTTTAAAATTAACATTTGACAATTCATCTAATCCAAAAGAATTACAAAAATATAAAAATAAATAAGTCTAGTTTAAAATACTTTTACTAATGAATTATTTCATAATAAACTAAATAATATTTTTCATAATTTTTTAATAAAATGAATGTTCAAAAGTAGATGTTTAAAAATTTAAAAAGACACTTATTTTTGGACGAAGAAACTATAAGCATTTTTAAGTTTAGTCAAAGTTAAACTTTTATCACTTTCACCATTAATAATGAACAATTAATAATATTTTGTCATATAAAAATTATATTCTTTTAAATCATCATGAAATAAGCTTTCATAAAAAATATATATTGATATTATAAATTATATAATTTTGTAAAATACTATTAGTAAATGTTAAAAAGAAATTTGACTTTAACCAAACCAAAAAATGCTTATATTTTGAAATGGAGGTATTATAACTGATACTGTTACGCAAATACTTGCAGCCTTCACCTTGATCTAGAGCGAGAGTTGCTGTCAAAGCAGCCGCTCAAAGTGGAAATCGGTCAAGTTGCAAGTGAGACGGCCACCGTTTCATCCGCGAGTCACATAATTAGCCATAAATCATATATGCGGGTTTTACGAGAACCCGTGAATCGTATCGCTTGAAATACAGAAAATATACGGTCATTGCGGGAATCTAATAACTTGTCTACTCGACATAATTTACCATTTTATTATTACATATACAACTAATATAAAATATTAGTAACTTTGAATTATGATTTTTTTTCTTGTTCCAGTGAGTTTAAAGTTGGACCCTAGAATTAAAATCTCGCGTTCACACTATAAAATTTCAACGAATTCAACTAAAATTTGTTGAAGAATATTCTAAATAATAGTAAGCAACTTCATGCAAATTAGTATAAGTAGAACAAACATAATAAAGTTGTGGGCGGACGTATCCGCTTGTCCGGTGAGCATTGCGAGTAAATCATTGTTAAGCCGCGAAAAAAATATCGTTGATCCGCAAGAGACACTAACATAGATTTAACGGGGCGAGTATGCGGATTCACAATAATATCTGTCTCACTTGCAACTTGACTTCTATGTCTGTCCGGGGGCTAGAACTCACCATCCTTATCGGCATGATTTTTATAGATAAGATGATTTTTTTTCTCAAACTGGCAGAAAAACTGTGTATCATTTCATTAAAATGAGAGGTAAAAACACAGATAAACTGACCGAAGAGAAGTGAAACTCCTCTCCAGAAAAACAAAACCAAAAGATTAAATCAAGATGATAAAACTACAACCAATCGGGACAACAAGTCCTTGAGGTCTTAGCTCTTGCTAGACACCAGACCTGACTTTCTTGGGAGATGTTCCAAGCCAACTTGGTCCGCCTAGGAGTAGCGAGGTTTACAAAACCGTTCAAAACCGACCGATTTTTTTGGTTTTTAGTGAAACTGATCCAGTTCAGTTTTACCTGAGGATCGGTTTTCGTTTTAAAATTTTAAAAAAATTTGAAAAAATTTGAAATACCAAAAACGGTAAAACTGGTCGATAAACCGGTAAAACCGGTCGACTAACCAACCAGTGAAACCGGTCGGTTTCAAATTTTAAAATCTGAAACCGTAAAAACCGATAAAACGACCGGCTAATCGGTGAAACCGACCGGTTTACTGTAACAGTTTGTTTGAATTTTGAATTTAGAGCGGTTTTCGACCGGTTTTCTGATTTTTGCGGTTTTCGTTAAATCAATTTCGACCGATTTTAACGGTTTAAATGAAATAGTTTAAATGAAATAGTAAACCCTGAGGAGAAGAGCCTTTGAACACACAATCACATTTATTCTTTCATAATCCTCAAGCAACTAATGCCACCAAAGAGTTGAATTTTTTTGAGCTCCTTCGAGATTGCCTTACTTGCCCACAATGGCATACTCCCTCCGTTTCAAAATATAAGCATTTTAAAGTTTAGTGAAAGTTAAAATTTTATCACTTTGATCACTAATAATATATAATTAATAATGTTTTATCATATAAAAATTATTTTTTAATTTATCATTAAATAAATTTTCATAAAAATTATAAAAAATATGTAATTTTCTAAATATTATTAAGGAGAAGTTAAAGATTTTGACATTATTCAAACCTAAAACTGCTTATATTTTAGAACTGATGTAGTATCACACAAAATTAGTCAGCAAAATTGAGTTAGCAAGGGGATTAAAGGTAAATGATGATCTAGTTTAGCAAATCAGTAGGGTTAAATAAACCAAATAGGGATCAGGAGGTTAATTTTGGTCTATGGTCACAGTTACAGATAGTGATTTGGGTTTCTCCTAATTTCTTCTGTGAAATTGATTGAGAGGGTTTATTATTTCGTTTGAACCGCTAAAACCAGTTGAGACCGGTTTGATAAAAACCGCGAAAACCGTAAAAACTAATCGAAAACCGTTTCAAATAAAAAATTCAAAATTTGAACGAATTGCTACAGTAAACCGCTCGGTTTCACTGGTTAGCTGAGGGGTTTCAACGGTTAGCCGCTCGGTTTTTACGGTTTCAGATTCAAAATTTGAAACCCACCAGTTTTAACGGTAAGCCGAGCGGTTTTAACGGTAAGCCGAGCAGTTTTAATAGTTTTCGGTATTTTAAATTTTTTTAAATTTTTTAAATTTTAAAAAATTTTAAAACGAAAACCGATCGTCCGGTGAAATCAGACCGCAACGGTTTAGTCAAAAACTGCGAAAACCGATCGGTTTACCGCGGTTTTGTGAAACCTAGACAACCAGTTCTTTGCAAGCACAAGAAGTCGATATACACCTGACCCATAGCCCAAATTTATTACCATCAATCGCAGTAGTAGTTAAAATGCATTAATCTCTAGATTAATCATAACGGCATATTACAGCACGCGAAGTTTACAGACTGCTTGGACGAAGACGTCGACAAGCCCTGCTGCCCCTTCGGATCACTAGCACTAATTATTTAGTAGAATCATCTCCAGAACTCCTTTCCCCCTGCGACACAGAAGAACCATCTCCATAACTCATCGCTGGCTTTCTTTTCGGCAATCATGCTGTCCTGCTTCGCCCTCGTCGCACTAGTCTCTGCCGGCAAATTCTGCTTCTGGAGTTCCTCGTCCTCAGGAACGGCGACAATCCTCCGTCCGGCTTGGCTCTTTGCTGCGCCATCGCCGCTGGCGATGAACCTCCGTCCGGCGTAGCCCTTCGCCGCCGTGCGAGCGCTGCGAGCGACGGCCCTCGCCAAGCACTGCATATTTGGAACGCTCTCGGTTCTTTGGATTTCGTAGGCACGATTTAATGGTTAGCGGTGATTGCTGCGTGGAGTTGGATGACCGAGATTTATATAGATGCTGAGATAACAGAAATTTATTAAGATAACGATCTGGAAGGCCATAACAGAATTTTTGTTTCAGAATCCAAATCTGTTGGGACACCAAATCCGAGTTGATCTCAGAGCCGGCCCGGCCCGGCCCGTTGGCTAGCTGTGGTTCCCACCCGTCGGGAAAAAAACGGAAGTTCCAACTAGTTTCGCAGTCGTCGTCTTCCGTCACGCGAGGTCAGATACAACTCCGATCAGGCGCGGCCGACCAGGGCCGCCCATGGCTCGGACCGTACCGACGGCGGCGAAGTCCGCCTCGCCTTCCGAACCCTCCGGGTACGCCGCACTCTCCTGCATTGGCTTCCGAACCCTCGCCCCCTCCCAAGCCCCTACTGACCTACCAATTGGCGATTCTGTGAGCGCAGGAAGAGCGACGTGGCGGATCTGAAGCAGCAGCTGGCGGGGAGTCGCGCGCCCGACGCAGACGACCAGCGCCGGGACGTCTTCAAGCGTGTGATCTCGTGCATGACCGCTGGCATCGACGATCCGAGGCGTTCGGGGAGATCGTGCTCTGCTCCGCCACCTCCGACCTGGTCACCAAGAAGATGTTCTACCTCTAAGTCCTCGCGCTCCTCACAATCAACTTCCTCCAGCGCGACGCCGCGATCAGGACCCACCATCCGGGGCCTCGCGCTCCGCCCTCTGCAGCCTCTGCTCCCTCCTCGTCCCTAACCTTGTTGAGTACCTCGTCACGCCGCTTACTACCCGGCTCAAGGACCCCAGCGCCTATGTCCGGATGATTGGTGCAGTTGTTGCCGCTAAGCTGTATCACATATCTGCCACCGCCTGCCTTGACGCGGACCTTCCTGCCTCTCTCAAAGCGCTAATGCTCTCCGACCCTAATGCACAGGTGAGCTGACATGCCAAAATCTAGTTGGTGAAAACGCCATGCGTACTACTAATTAGTTGTAGCGACTATTACCAGAACCTGATTTTGCAACTGTCTTCTTAGTAAATTTTTGTGGACTCAACCTGGAATAGGAACTTCACAGCACAGATGCCAGCCTAACTCTGATTGTAATTCCAGTTATTGGTCCTCAACTCATGGTCTAATCAATTAGCGTTTTGTTAAGTTCAAATCTTGTCGTTTCTTATATGAAACTACAAATTCAGGTGTTAGTGAAAGACCTTCTGAGAGAATATCCTCAATGGAGCCATGATTGTATAGCTGTTGTCAGAAATATCAGCAGCAAAAATATTCAGAAACCCAAAGACAAAGCAGCACTCATATGGATGTTGGGAGAATATTCACAAGATATAGGGTGTGTTCGGCTGCGATACTTTTCGCTGTGCTGCAACTTTAATTACTGTAGCTCACTATACTTTTTCTACTAGCTGCTGCAGCAGCATCCGCCACAGCGTAGCAAAACTAGTGCAGCCGAACGAGGCCATATGCATGATGCTCCATATATTCTTGAAGGTCTTGTTGTGGACTGGGATGAAGAACACTCTCCTGAGGTATCAACACTTCTTCCTAATTTTATACTATTCATATTTCTCAATAGTGTTGCACGATTTCTGATGTACTTTATGTCACAACACAATTCTAGTATGCATTCTCTTACACTCCATAGCATAATTGAAACCATTTAATTGAAATTATATTCCATCTGAGAAAAATACTTATCCACTCCACTATATTTTGGGTGCATTATAAACTTGTTTTTCACAGAAATCACCTTGCTGAAAAACAATTCTGTTTCCTGTAGTGATGAATATCTAATATGCCCTCCAATTTTGTATGCATGGTGTCGGTGCAAAGGTTGCAGTGCAATTTTACTTTTTTTTTTTATTTTGGGCTAACATTATTCATAATAGTATGTACGAGTGCATTAACAACATTTGAAATGAAACATATAGCTTTGCATGTGAAATTCACATCCCATTGTACATTAAATATGCAAACGATTTTGTTACCCATATTTGAACTTATCATCTTGAAGCAATGACTATCCTGACATTTGTGAGTTAGCTTAGAAGTTGATGAATTTTTTTACACGACTTGGTTTTAGCTGCTAGTTGTTAATGAGCACCTAAATAGTTTTTGGATTGGTATATTTGTAGGTTACGTACATTGCATCTCCTGACTGCAGTGATGAAATGTTTCCTTAAGAGACCACCAGCGACTCAAAAAGCATTGGGAGCTACATTAGCAGCTGGTATATCTGATTCTCACCAGGTCAGGATTATTTTTGTTTCTACCGTAACAGTTGAATATTCATAACATATCTATGAATTACTTTGTTGCTCTGTCTCAAAGCGGTCTCTGTGTTTGCAGATTCCCAGAGCAGTGAAATGAAAGATCGGACATTTGATGAGTTCAACAGTCTATCAGTTGTGTAGCAGAAGGTATGCAAGTTTGTGTCTCAACCAGTAAAAACTATTCAATGATAACACCATTTTCATATTTTCATGAGATTCGTAGTACTATATTATTATGCTAACACAATATCGAGGGATTTTGCACCATTTTCAAATTCACTGCCACTGTTGTATGTCGCAACCTCTCCTAGATCTATTTTCAAGTTGTATTTATTTTCGTGATAAAGCTGCTTCCATTATTGTTTTGGCATAGCAAAGCATGAATGAGAACAATATGGTTGGCTGTTTTCATAAATGGATTTAAAAGCTGTTTATACAGCGTCCAAATGCTAGACAGGCAACCTCGTCTAGTTCTATTTAGACTGATTCAATGCTAAACAGTGGTTGACCGACTGGCTACTGTTTACCATCTACGTTTTCACCCTCTGATAGATTATTCATGTTACTTTGACAGAACCCAACAGCTGTTTGCTGAATAATAGTTGGCTCATAGACTGTTTTCAACTGTTGACTATACCTGATCTCAATGATTTAAACTCATGATTATTTTCAAGCAATGTAAGGAGCATCTTTTATTTTCTGGCCGTTACACATAGAAGATATTAATATCTGTACATTTTTTTTGCAGCCATCTTACTTGTTTACAGATAAGAAGCATCGTGGTCCATTTGGGTGCTCAGAGGATCTTACAAACTTGACTGTTGGGGCCGATGATCCAGGAAATATAATTTCCGCCCAAAGATATCAAGAAAATGATAACGATCTTTTGCTAAGTACTTCGGATAAAGAGGACAATGGTACAAGAGCAAGCAACGGTTTTTCCACCTTGTCATATAATGCTCCCTCCAACTTGATCAGTCCTTCATTACTAAGTACACAATCACTAGCAGAAACTACACTAATGAACAATGGTGGACCGAATTCTCCCTCACCATCAAATTTTAGTTTTGATGACCTACTTGGGCTCGCTGTTACTGAAGCTCTGGCACTTCCTCCGCAACCAACACTGACCCTTAACTTGAAGCCTGTGCTAGAGCCTTGTACATCTTAATATACGAATCTTGGACAAGGAATCAGGCCATTCCCGCGCTCCTATTGTGCCACGCCATCAATTGCTTTGCTCACCGTCGATTCATTATCGCACGGATAGAAGCAGGGCTACCAGAGACTTCCACCCACTTCATCCCATGTCCCGGCCGCCCCCGAAGCCGAAGCCGAAGCCGAAGCCGTCGCGTACCCCCCTGGCGTGCTGCTGCCGAAGCGCCTGCGTGTCGCCACGCCGCTGACTGCTCACGCCCACACCACCACCCCCGCTTGCCGCATCTTCCCTTCCAGCACGCGGACCACTTCTTTCACCATCCGCGACACCCTATCGAGAAGGAAGGGGTCGGAGACGAGAGGGATGGAAGGCAG
>BCLF01000133.1:261995-307717 GCA_001602275.1 Zoysia japonica
AGGATACCTGAGCTTACTACGCTTTGTAATGTCTTTTTTTTTTTTAGTGCCACTACCTTGTAATGTCATGCAATATATTTTAGCCGCCTGGTATCATGGATTGCATTAACAATCATGCTGTTCACTGCAAATGTATGTTTCACTTGCTGCAAATGTATGTTTCACTTCCCAGGGGGAGTAGCATAATAAACAAAACAAAGTATGCAAGGCTCAATCCACCTAAGGCCTCATTGAAAGAAAAATTTCTTATTTCTACGTTTTTTCTGTGAAATTGAACTAATTTCTGTGAAATTTCTGTGCAATTTATGTAAAAATCTTGCGTTCTAAAAGAGCCCTAAACCTTAGATCAATTTGGCAATGTTGCAACTACAATTGTTCACTGATCTCCAACTTTCCACATGAAAAGGTATCCGAGATCACACATGAAGAGGCACCACTAAGTATGTCATCCAAGTATCCAATGAATTGCTGCAGTTCTATGCAAAACTGACCAGATTCCACGATGTCACAGGAGTCTTGGTACTAGCAGTTCAACTAGAAGATCAGACACAAGCTAGACACAGAAATGCAAGATGCCCACACACTACAAACAAACAAGTAGCCCATAGCATCATCACCACATTAGTAGCTATAAGATTCCAGATTGTTCAGTCAGATCAGATCTGCAGAAGACACAACCAACAATACAAACTTATTAAGCATGATACATAGCTACGACGAATCATCATTCCTCACAGAAGCATCAAGCAAAGCCACTCCTCTTCACCTATCGAAGCATCGCAACAACGGCAACCACCACCAGCTACGATCGACCGCACCCATCATCACGGCCTCGGCGGGGAACCCGATCAGAACGGGGAGAGGAGCTGCGCGATGGAGGGCTTGGGCTCGGAGTTCATGCCGATGACGATGATGAGCGGGATGAATCCGTAGTGCGCCGCCACCTTGGTGGTCTTCATGGTCCACGTGGTCCACTCCTTGACGAGGCGCACCGCCGTGGCTGAGGCGGACTGGCCCTCGTCGCCCGCGGCGGCGCCCTTCTTCCCGCCCTTGGGCTTCGGCTTCAGCGACGGGCTCGACGCCATGGGGATCGCCTGGACTCGGTGGCGCGGGCGTGCAGCAAAACAGAAGGAACCCTAGGGCCTGCGGGGAGGAGAGGAGCGGAGGTGGAGGTGTATGGTTTGGGGATTCTTTGAGTCAAGGTTAATATTGCCTGGTTAGTGGGCCAGTCGGGCCTATCGCTGGCCCGTTAGAATAGCCTGACGGGCTCCATTTTTACTGGGCTGGCCTTGTAATCCGATCAAGGCTCGATTTGCAGTGAGCTTCGCATTTTGGATTGAGGATCAAAATCTTAACGTGATTTTTTTTTTCCAAGCGAAGAGAAAGGTACGACTACAGAAATAACCATACGTACTCCTACATCAACTTGTTACCAGTACATTAACAGAAAATATCGCCACTGCACCGAGTAATTCGGAGCTCAAATAATTTTTTGCTTGTACGGACCCTACATTTTCGTTATCATGACAAGTTGACCGGCCGCTTGCTTCATGTCACTCGGGGGGTTTTCCATTATTCAACCGATGAAGCGGACGTAACGCCACGGTACCGCGGAAAGATTCCGAGCGATCGACCGACGTCGACGTGACCGATGCCGATCCCGTGCACGCACCCGAGCCGAAAAGCGAGGGGCTGCACCGCGCCAAAATTAGCCAACGAACGAATGCGCGCGCATAGATCCACTCGTGCAATCGTGCTGCTGCCTTTCGGCGACGATGCCCCGGCTCGCTGTCCTGGGGCGAACCGACAGGGGGCCGACAGTCGACACGCATCGAAATCGCGGGAGGTTTAGCGCACGCGCACGCACCCGGGGTCCGGGACCGCGCGCCGCCGCCGCCTCTCCCGGCGCAGCCAACCACCCACCCCGCGCGCACCACGTCGCGCCTCGGTGGACACGGTGCGCGCGGGCGCCCGCACAAGATCCTCGCGTCGGGCCACCCCCCCGAAGTGCCGAGTTGCCGTCGTTGCCGACGCCGCGTGCGGAAATAGCGAAACCGGACGCATCCCGATCGCCAAATCCCCCCCGCGCATCACAGCATCGCGGCGCCACAAAGCGCCCGCGCTTTCACACCCTCGTCCGCGCGTCGGCCCCCGTACTACACGATTCGTCCCGACACGGTGGGCTCCGCGCGCCGCGGCCCGCAGGTTCCGTCGGATTTGGTTGGGCTCGCGCGGCTTTGCGTTGCACGTGAGGAGGCCCAGAGCCCCGCCGGAAAGCTTGAACCCCGCGCGCGGGGCTTGAGGCTGACAGCGAGGTCCGGGCCGCCCGTCCTGACCCCGCGGCGCCGGGACATCCGTGCATGCCCTAGTGGTGTGACGCGGCACCAGCTCGCTCTCGCCGGGGACCGGCGGCCGGGCACGCCGTAACCTGCCAGTGAGAGGAGAGCCGTGACCTCTCCAGCTTCGTACGTGGCCCGCGCCGGCAAGCCGTTTCTCACCTCTCAACTTGCTTCTTCTGGGTGCCTTCCGTGAGATCTACTCGATCGATCCCTTTTCCTGGATCTCTCACTTCGCGAAGGGCTCGATCGTCTGGCAGCAGTCCGCGTACGTGTAAGCGCACGTGACACATCTGTGCGCGTGTGATTGCGGCACCTCGATCGTCCCTGTTCCAACTTGCGTCCCGGGCGTTGCGTGTGTATGCGAACCTCAAGATTATTAAGCGGTGGTACTCGCGTACCGCACGTGCGTACGTGACAGAAAACGAACGAATTCCACGGTGGAGTAATACATGCGCTAAAGGCATTCAAACTTATTAACAGAACTTCTTGCCTGGAGACACCGTGGAGATGATACTTACAAAACGTCAGAGTGAGACCAAAAGAATTATATATATGACTGAACAATAGCTAGCTAGTGCGGTGAATAGTAGCTAGCTGCGCCTCTGATAATCTGAGATACAAAATGGTTAAGGAATCTCACCAGTCAAACTTTTTGTTTTTATGGTAAGAAGATACGGGGGATGGTGAGGAAGATGGGCTTCTTCCCAGGTGGTTGACAATGAGGGCGTTTTTGTGGGTTGGTGGCAGATGTCTACTTGCTAAAACGCTAATAGATCCAAGAGTCCAGTCAAACATATAGCTACAAGCCAATCGCCACATTGTCACAGAAAAGAACGAGAACGCTAATAGATCTAAGATTCGTTTTCTGCACCCAAAAGTCTAGCAGGCACGGGAGGAACTTAAGTACATGGATTGGAATTTCACTATACTTTAATAAAAGTTTGATGATGAACATGTTAATTAATATTTCTTTTGTGTGAAAAATGAATATGTTAACGTTTTCATTCCACTGTTTAGAAAGTATCCATGGCAATTGATTCAAACTACCGACTGGTAAAAATATGAAGCCTCAACTGCATGCACACACTAGCTCATCTCATTCAGACCAGGTAGTACAAGTGACAACAGACTTATAAGCGTCTCAGTACCAGTCAATGGCAGCTTAAGCTGCATGCACATCACTTTGAAACCTATGAAACTACTGTACGCATTCATGGAGTCTCGCAACACATAGTACATACGTTAATATGCCTAGAGTTTATACGCTGGCACCGGTGTTAAATACTCGCTTCATTTCTAAATTGTTGTTGGTCTATTGATTTTTAATATCAACTTTAACTATTCGTCTTATTAAAAAATTATAAATAAAAAAATTATAAATTGTAATTTAAATAATTTTAATAATAAACTATGTGATATTCATCAAATTTTTCTAAATTAAGACGAATGATCAACAGAGATATTATTTTAAGAACGGAGGGAGTACATATCATCACAAAGAGATGATCACATGCGAGGAAGAAATAAGAATCCTAAGCCTCAGCACGCTGATTTCACAAGTCCATTACCACGTCACTCGCATAAGAATTGACGTGTTCTTATTATATACTCCTACCGATCGTGATCACCAGACCACCGCACCACGGAAATTTATTTGTTGTCCATCCCGAAAGTCGTATCTCGCGCCAATCTCTTGAAGAACGCTTTTGCGCCAGGGAGGAAAAATATATAAAAATAAATCAAAAGGGACGAGCAGCGAGAGACCGGTTGAAAGCCTCCTCACTTCCACGGCCGCTCCTCCCTTTCCACACTCAGCGACTCCGGGCTCCCCCACTCCCCATGTCTTCTGGAGGCGGAGGTGGTGGTGGTGGCGAAGGGGGAGGAGGAGATCACCATGGCGACTACCACCACCACCACCTAGCTCGCGCCGATGGCAGCGCTGACTACGTGTTCAACAACCACGACATGGAGAGCTTCTTCTTCAGCCAGCAGCCGGGGGCGAGCATCGTTGGCGGAGGTGGCAGGACCGGCGCCGAGGAGCTCGTGCCGCCGTACACCAGCATCACGGACTACCTGCAGGGTTTCCTGGACCCCGCCGGGCTAGCTCGGCACCTCGACGTGCCGCTGTCGGCGGAGGAGGTGCCTGTCAAGAACGAGATGTCGGTCGACGCGAGCCTAGACAGCCAGGGCACCAGCGGCGTGGCCGGCGACGGGGCGGCGATGCTCACGCCCAACTCGTCGGGGTCGCTCTCGTCTAGCGACCGGGAGGGGGAGGGCCAGCCTCGCCGGTCCAAGAAAGGAATCAGGGCGAAGCAGGCGGAGGACGCGGATGCGGTGGATCAGAAAGACCTGGAGGAAGGGGAAAATTCCATGAAAGCGTATGTTCTCGTTAACTTGATGATCCTGATCTGTGTTTTTCATACTGAGTTCTTGCTTGATCTCTTCCCTGCGCATCTCTCTTCGGAAGCATTCAGATCTAGTGCTGCTGCTTCGTAAATGAAGATAGTGAACACTGATTTTGTTTCTTTATTACCGGGATCCGTGTGAACACTAGGGTTTACTATATGCTGATCAACTAAGTTGGTTCCTTAGGGTTCTTATCTATAAGTTCATCACGAACTAATAAGATGCGGTAGCTCGTCCTAGCTACCTATGCTTTCCTCTTCTTTATCTTTCCTTTCCGTTCCCTTTTGTCCCGTTTCCAGTATGACTTTCAAGATCATCTGGTACTATTCAATTTAATAGGCGACGTACCCTCGAGAAAGATCTCCCTTTGAATTAATCAATTGCTGCGTGCGTCTTCCAGCTTCAGTTTTTGACCAACAAACTTCGTCTCTGAGAAGAGAGAGAACATTCAATGGATTTCTTTTCCCTTTCTTGAATAGATTCAAGGGTTGCAAATGGTGAATCCCAAAAGCACCGAAAGGTAGTATGGATCTAGAAACTTCTGAAAAAAATAACTAGTGATCTTGAGTGACATGACATGATCGAAAGAATTACAATTGATTGCTATCTAAATTAATTTATATAGCTAATAACCAGCTGCTCGATCACCACTATGGATCTACAGATCCTGATCGACTGATTGGTGCCAATCAGCCGTGACTTGAAATAGCTAGCCGTCCATCTAGCTTCAGCTAGCTAGCATTCATATCAGATCACTGGATCCGCGTCTCATGTGTTCACAATTATTGACTACAGGAACAAGCCCAAGAAGAAAGCCGAGAAGCGGCAGAGGCAGCCCCGTGTCGCCTTTCTAACCAAGAGCGAGGTTGATCACCTCGAGGACGGCTACCGGTGGCGCAAATACGGCCAGAAGGCAGTCAAGAACAGCCCGTATCCAAGGTTCATATGCCTTTTCACACTTTCAGTTCTTCTATATTCTATATATAACGGCATGAACCATTACATATTAGCGGAGGTGCCGAATTTCCATTGTGGTATGATATCTGATATGAACAATTTGTTGGCCATTACAGGAGCTACTACAGGTGCACGACGCCGAAGTGCGGCGTGAAGAAGCGCGTGGAGCGGTCGTACCAGGACCCGTCGACGGTGATCACGACGTACGAGGGGCAGCACACACACCACAGCCCCGCCAGCCTCCGCGCCGGCGGCGGGCACCTCTTCATGCCCAACGTGCACACGCTGCCGCCGCACCTCATGCCATCAGCCGGCTTCCGCGCGGACCTGATGAGCATGATGCACCCCATCTCCATGGGCGCCAACCCTAACATGTACCTGCCGAGTATGCCTCCTCCTCCTCCTCCTCCGGTGCCAACGTCTCCGGCTCCTCCACTGCATCAGAGCCACTTCACTGACTACGCACTCTTGCAAGACCTTTTCCCTTCCAATATGCCCAACAACCTGTGACTAACTGCTATATACACACAGTTTCTATTAGCTAGCTTTCGACGTGATACTTTTGAAATAGTCGTGTTGCACCAAATGTGTTCGCCTTGACCAGGTACTACTTGAGCTTGGTCTCGGAATGGTGAGGGTATTGGAACTATTATTCAATCTTCTCTGCAAGCTTTCATCTCTTAACTTGTGCTTGCATTTCTTCCTCTTCCATTTGTCAGCCTTCCCCGTGGATTGGACGCGTGAGTACTAGACGTAAGTACTTATAACTGTAATAACTATAACGGAAACATAATTTATGTGCACTTCCTAGACTTCTTGTACATGTACTAGTGTATATCATGTGTATCTCGCGACTCATTTGACAGAAAGAAGAGTATTCCACGTCCCTGCTAGTTCCCATGTGAACTGAGGAGTATGCCATCCGGCAGCCTATCTCCATTCCTTCTTGTTAATTTTGAGCATGCAATCATCTTATAATTAATGTTCTATAAGAAATAATATGTTTTTATTGAAAGTATTATATGGTATAGAAAGGTTCATAATACATAATTATTTTACTGAAAATAATATGTTCTAAATGTCAAAATAGACCTATGTTTTATATGCTTCATTTTTGGAATCATTATATTCCTTCTGTAGTAATCTTTATTCATTAATTTTAACATCTTAAATTGTCCAAAAAAAATGTAAGATCTAACTTACTCTTTCATATCTTTGGTCTATAATATTGATGTATTTACATGTGCCGACGGAGTATGAGTGCACTTTTGAAGTGCGTATGGCCGTATATATGCTGGATTGCCTTGGAAGTGCATAGAGTTATAGAAATATGGCCGCATGCTTCAATTCAGATCTCTTGAATATTGTCTAGATATCAGCCACATGATAAAGTTGCACTTTCTATTTTTTTCCTTGGGTTACCCTCTTTGGTCTGCTAGCTCCCTAGTTTTTTGGCTGTCAGGTGTGCCATCTCCTTGATTCCCTCTGCCGTCATTTTTGACCAACGCTTCTTTTCTCCTTATGCTATAGGAGTACACGACCTCCATGTACTGTATACTTAATATTTTAAGAGATATACCTGAATGCTAGGGCTTAAATTAGTCTGTTTCAGTGTTTCTATACCTAGGAATTCCATCGTATTGTGACCAGAAGCAGAAATAGGATTGCAGCTGGTACGTAGGTGGCCTTGGAAAACAAAGAAGAAAAAGATGTAAATCCATGCTCTGCTTGTTATCAAGATGCAGCATTTCAATTTACAATAGAGTTTGAAAAATATATAGATTATGAGCTGCAGAATTAACAATAACGGTTTTTGAAGAAAACTAGTATTGTACATATAAAATTTTTGAAAAGTTGGAGGCAAAGCATGTATAGTACTCCCTTTGTTCTTTTTTATTTGACGTCAGCTAGTTCAAGACTAAACTATCCAACGTCAAATAGTTTGAAAGAACAATGGAGTAGCTCCTAGGTTTTAGATTAAACATATATATAGACATATATACACTGCAAACAAGTCAAAATTATTACTAGTCTTCATCCCGCTGTGGAGCGAATCTTCTCTAACTGTTGCGATTATGTATCTTCGTGGCTGTTGAAACGTCACACCTGCTGACCTGCATACGCTTGACATGTTGATTCCATGCACGGGCGGTCAGGTGGCAACTCGATCTTGTTAGTAATCCTGATGCAAACGAGCACGAAAGCTTCATCAATTGATTCGTACGACATATGCCGTGGTAGGATTTTGGTCATACTTGCACACGTCGTGGCAAGGAACTGTTATGTGCCAACAAAAAATTTGTCACGTCATAGTTTATTCAAAAGACGAAAATAGTTGGCTGGGTGTGTATGCATGCTATACATTTTAGAAAAAGGCAACAATTTAAAATGCGCAGCTTGATTCGGTTGTCTATATTCCTTGTGGAATCTGTTGACCCGGATTTAAGTCATCGGGTAATCATACTTTCGATCAGTAGTAGGCGATATTTCAATTGTCAGTGAGGCTCCTATGATGACCTTCCAGTCTTAAGAATTTTTCGCTCCGGCCCGTTTGTAGGACTTGTGCATGATGTGCTTGTGAGCGTCTGTATCTGCACTATGTTTTTGTAAATATGGAGGAGAGGATGAAAAGAGGAACGTAACATTGACCTTTTCTTCTTAAGCTGACCTCACTTGTATCATTATTAAAAAATGCCTAAAATTTCAAATACTAATATAGTGATTCAAAACCCAATAAACATTATTAATGTTTTTAGTTCCAATCTACTCAAGGCCATAATTATAAGATGTATTTTGCTTTACTTGCGTTTATGATTTCGTGTAATAAAAATTACTATGTGTTATTACTGGTTGAAATTCTTTTGTAATAAAATCAAATATGCCTTAAGATTCAGAGCAAGGACATATAGTATGTTAGTTCACAGTGGGAAATGAGCACACGAATGTCAATTTCTAACTACAAAACCGACAATAACTGTATTGCCAGTGCTACTCCTTTCCGTTCCATCCACAGGACATAAATAGTTGCTTTATGGTTTTAAACTTAATTAAGCCAAATCCCTTGATCAATTAAGCCCCTGATAGCTTCTGCCCATGGATGTACAGTATATCCCTAGGCAGCCAAACACGCATGTTATCATCAGCGATAAGAATGGAACCTGACTTCGGATATGATAAAGAATGGCTACGAAGATCATCATCTAACATGTCGCACTGGATGATCACAACGAGAACCTGTACAATAAACAACATACTGTATGGATTACGATGAATGTTAGGTTCCTCGGGAATTAAATGTGACGCGATGGATGACGCGGATGGGCCTCGGTTGTACCCATGCGAGTTGCATGAGCAATCTCCTCAAATTCAGCTGGGAGTATATTTAACTGTAGAATAATTTGGCTTGCACGGCCATCTTTCTTATTCTAGGCGATCGTGCAACGATCGGTCGCCTTCATCGATAGGTCTCCATCCGAACACCAACGCGCTGCAGCCACGCTACCACCGTCACCTTACCTGGATGGCGCCAGCATCACATGATTCACATCACGCCGACCGTCGACGGCCACCGCGATTCGATCTTGCCCGTCTCGAACTCCATCAGAGTTGCTGTCGAAATTTTGACTGAAATCAGTTTTCTTTTTTCCATCTTCCAGCTATTAGATTTCTAGATTAATTAGTTATCGATTTAATCTCATCATTTTAAACTTTTTTCGATGAAGAGGTCGCAGGGCAACAACCTGTCGTATGAAGGAAGCATTCGACCGACAAATGGCCGCCTCACCCGTACAATCATCAGTCAAATCGTCGGTCATGCTGTCCATTAATCCATCAGATATCACCGACAAGGACGGATCCTAGAACCAAATAAAGGATTAGCGATTTTTTTAGACTACTACTAGTAGCTGTAGTGAATTGGAGCCTCGCCAGTCGTAGGTCAAACCGCGCGTGAGGATACTGTTGGGGGATTCCCGGCTGGCTTGGACCAAATCATATGGATTGGAAAGAACGGGAACTTTGTTGTAAGGTCCTATTGTGATGATCGATGCTTGTTTGCAGGAGAAATGGTGACAGTGGTTGTGTAGCTCAAGTTGTTTTATAGAGAGAGTAGAACTAAAATAATTAACCAAGTTTTCAGGAAGACCTGGTGCTATATATGCACTTCACTGTCAAAGAAGGGGAAAAGAAGGAAGACAAGAAATCTCGCCCAAAACTTTACTGGATGTTGTCGGGGGCGCGATGTTTCTTGGAAGATGCTTAAAAATGTAAGCACACGTGCAAATTAGAACCCCTCTCCGAAGCAACTACTACAAATTACCAAACATCAATTTGTTGGCCTGTGGCTTTAGATGGCGACTCTGAGATCTATTCGTCTCTACCATCTGTCAAGTTCGCTAGTCCCGGTACCAAGTTAGTAGGGAATGAACGCCTTCTGAATGTTTGTAGCTGCTATCTTGGTGATGCCTCCCTTTCAAGGATTCATTCAACACATTCGTTTCGGACGCTTGCAGGCTGTCATATAAAAGAAAACCCATATGTAGAACAATGGATTGCATATAGTGGGGTTTGATTGTACACTTTTCAGATGGGAGCCAAAATTTAACAATGGGTATCTAGTTCTTTGAAATATTATTTTGTTCTCTTTTTTAAGAGGCTTGCGTCAAGCATATCGCGATGTTTTTAATTATGAAAGATTATATGCTATTTTTTTTTTGTTTTACTGCTTTGTTTCTTTTCCATGTAGATACTTGGCACTGAAGAAAATCATACTGCCAGTGGATCAAACTGGAAGGTTTACAATGTTTGGGCTTTTCCATTTGCACACTGACGATCTCTGAACCAAACTGAGAGCTGCTGCTATTTTGGTGAGAAGGTACGTGCTTCTTTTTTTTTCTAGTTTGGGCCTTTCCATCCCATATTCTGGGTTGTACTAAAACGGAGGCCCATCGAAGAGATGGAGCAAATCACAAGAGCCTTACAGCAAAAACTATCCAAACATATATTGTAATGGGCTAATACTTTGCTTTCATATATAATCCGAAAATATCAATTGATAGCTGGAGTGCTTCACTTGCCGAAATGGCCTTTGGCTATGAAGCCTGTCCAGTCTGAACTGAAGAGGGCACAGACAGCTAAAGAAAGAAGTCTGGAAAAGTTCTCAAGAAATAGTGGGCGTCAACCTGGAGACAATGTCAATGGCAACGGGCCCTTGCAAACGAAGACTGAAACCGAAAGCTGAAGAAGACAGTCAGACAGAGTGTTGGATGCTGAATTGGATTTATATTCTTAATACCATGTAACAATATGTTTCTTTCCGGAGAAGAATGAGAATTCTCTCTAGTGCTAGGTTCACTAAGCAAATCCAGACTTCCAGTTCAAGAAAAGTGCAGACAGCCTGGTGGTCCCTTCACTTCCAGTAATAATAATTAACGAAGTGCTCAAGAAAGATCTTCGCGACTCGATGGCCGAGCAACCACGAGGTAGAAGCATCGTCCTATGATCCAGCATAATTGCCCCGTGCAAAAGAGTGCACGTCCATGCATGTGCTTGATTCGCTTTCATAGCTTTGGCAAGGAAAGCACAGTGAATAAATCAAAGCATAGGCAGACATGAGATACCATCATCATAATCATCTGTATGCTTAAGGGCCCGTTTATGGCTTTGGATTATAAAACAGCTTTTTTTGCTCTAAATTATATGTGCAAATAACTTATCTAACTTATTTAGCTTATCCGGCTTATCTGAAAAAACTTTGGGCAAAACAGCTTATGCTAGTGCTTTTAGTCACAATTTGGATTTTTAAATAGACCAAAATGAATATAGACCGTTATTAGTGAGTTTTGGTAGATGACAGTAATCAAGGGTTGTTTCTTTATATAAATCAAATCAATGGTTAAGATTGAATTCATGTCTTACCTCATAGGAGGTGAAACAACAGGTCTATTTTAAAAGGACATTTATACTTGGGATGAGACAAGCTGTTAAAAGCTAGTACTATTTTCAACTCGTGGCTCATAGAGTACAAAAAATAAAAACAGCTTATGGGTGATATTTGGCACAAGCAGTTTAGTTTGAGGTGCTTAATTGGTAGGGATTATGCTATAATCCAAAGCTAAAGCTACCTCAAAAAGCTCTATAAAAAGAGGCCTAAGGTGAGTACCATCATCACCAACATCTCCAAAGCAACGAAACTTGATAGATTCTTCTCACACAATTCACAAAGTCAAAGTGCAACATTTCGTACAGTATCTTACAATGATGACAACTTGTTCTGTATACATAATATATCAACCCAAGAAGCAGTCAAAAGTAACCTTCATCAAAGTGCAGTGATTTGGGGTCGTGCCCACCAGGGGATGTTGCTCGCAGCAAAAGATGGGAGTTCCAAGTCACAAGTGACAACAAAAGGAAGCCAGACAGCATGATGCACCATCCAAAGCTTCGCCGCACAACCTAACCACGGGGCAGGGATCGCCTCAGTGCCGCATGACCATACCAGAAATCAAGCATCAGAATCCCACAAACAGAGTCTTTTGAGGCCTGCTCAAAGAAGTAAAGGAAGGATGCCTTCCTTCTCTTCCACACCCAGAAAAAGCCAGTCCAATAACTATGATGACATTGACCTTACTTAAGTACTTCATTATATACATGCAGTGTGGATCCTTGGGTTTTATTTATGTGGCGCTTTACTGTTATACACCATATTGAATACCATTTCTATTTATCCAAGCCCTCCACACCGAGTTTCTTTGCCTCCATCTTGAGGAACTTCAAGTATCGAACAGCATCCTCCAGGAGAGCAGGTGTATTCAGTTGGTCTCCACCAGGGACTATTCCTCTAAGAACAGTGACCATCTTTCTGATCTTTTCATGAGTAATATTTTCCATGGATCCATGGAAAGCTGAACTCTTCCCAGAGAAAGACCTCATTTTGTTGGAAATGGGTGGTGAAGACGAATCAAAGGAATCGCTGACCAAGGGCTCAGGAGAGCGCCCGGTACTCACGACATCATCGTCATCGCTTTCTTCATCGGAGCTCAGCAGCGCATTGATTTCTTCTGAGTCTTCCTTGAAAGATGATGAATCTTCTTCCAAGTTGCCATTGTCTTGACTAGAACTTCTGCAAACTACCTCATCATGGCATGGGAAGAGATCGATGTTTCTGGGGCTCAGGTTGTTCACCATGGCAGGGTGATACACGATATACCCTTTATCATCAGTGTGACCGAAGATGAAGTTTCTGGGACATACCTTGGAGGGCTGGAACTCAAATACGCCAAGTGGGCTTCGGATTTTAGGCCGGTTTGTCATGCCTTCAGGGATGAGGGCAGGTGAAGCAGGAACTCTGTTGTTGCATAGGCCACCCAGAGAGCCATTTGCTATACAAGTATCAGCCTCATGTCCAAAAGCAAAGGAGGGGTTTCCAGTGAAAGCTGTCGGATCCCTCTGCATGGGTGGATGGCAGATGATGGACAGGAATGCACTTGTATGCGAATCTAACTGAACTTGGTTGTAGATGCACTGCCCAAATCAACTGGAATTCTAATAGTATGCTTGCAGCCGTTTGCAACAACAGAAATTATAGATGTCCTACCACAAAGCAGCCATCATCACGACTGCACGAGTTGTTGCAACTTTCTGTCAAAGTAGAAGCTAAAATAGCAGACTGAAAAATTAATCCCACTTCTCGTGATCAAACTACGTGACAGGCTTAAGCAACTGACGGAAGTACTCAGCCTGCAATTTAAACAAGGTTTTAGAACATGAACAAACTGCACAGCAACAAGGTGAGGGAAAGATGTGTCATATTGGCATATATATCTCTGAAAGTATTTGTAAAAAGCATATCAGCATATGTACTAACAGAACAATGAGTTATCCATCTATTACCCAAGCATATTGATATTGATTTTACAGAGCCTGCTGTATAAACGAGGGAGATCAGGGTGTTATGATTTTACTATATCCTGTGTATTCTCATGGATGATTTCTATACTTGGGGCAAATCTATCATGAACTTAGCCATTAAAATATATGTTCATTGTAAACAGGATTATTTAAATCATAAATAAAAGCTCACCTGGCACACTTCAATCAACTGGTAATAACAGGCAAAGATCCTAACATTCATTACTATTCTTCCCACCTCCTTCACAACACGGAATCTCTTAAGCTCAATCTTAACATACATTCTCAATCTGTTTCACACGTTTGTTGCCAAGAACAGAGAACCACTAAAAGAAAAAAGAAGCCTTCTGCAAATGCAGTCTCCTTACCTGCAGTGTGTGACAGATAATTCAGCACTCTACATTAGTCAACATTCAGATGAGGAAGTGCTCTGGGAAGGGGAGAAGTAGCATACACAATCACACGAAAAAATACAACATGGCGAACAGACTTCCGGCTGCTGTGATTCGAGGGATACAGGGGCGTCCACGGCATACTGTTGGTCAGGGCTCAACTTTTGTTTGCTACGGTCCTTGTGATTGTGAATCTGTTAGTAACAAACGGAGATAAACTTCAGCCAACTGTATATGATCGAAAACAATAGAGCACAACATAAAAACAACTATAAAGCATGAAGTTAACATAATTCACGTCCTGCAAGTAACTAACTAAATCTGAATGAAAAATCCGTTGAATTTGAAGAGGAATTTACATCCGAGAATGTTATGAGTCAATCTGATAATTTCAACCATATACACGCTGATCATTCCTGGGTGAATCAAATTAACTGAACAACAGCATCCAGTTCAGACAAAGAGTACTAACACCAAAGAAACTCTAAAACCGAATGAGCAAGTGAAAACAGCAGTATATATTTTGCCTATGTATAAACCATGTATCAGGGATCAGGGTGAGCAAGAAATTACGAGCAAGTAGAGGGTGGCACAGCGATCAGATCACCGGATTTCAACGAGCAACAGCCGGAGCCCGCGTGGACTGTGGAGTTACTGTACAGTGCAGGGGACGAGAGACTGGTGCCGAGGCGAATCAGGCTAGTGCTCTGCTACTTGGCCAGTTGGCTTGCGGCTGCATACATACAAGCATGGACCAAGGTGGATGTTTACCTTTACCTTTTTTCTACCCGTCTTCTTTTCCTCCCAAGTGTATTTGCTTTCTGTAACTTTGCCGTGTTTCATGGTTTGTGCGTTTCTGGCTGCGATCCTGAGTTTCTTTGCACGTGAACGTTCGAGACGAGGGGTTGAAGACGACCTTTTAAAAAGAAAAATTATCTTTCGTCAACGAGACGAAAAGCATCCCGGCCTCTTCATCAATCAATCGATGTATACGGGCGAGTGGAATGTGCTAGTTAACTTTTGTTTGACACATTTTTATGCTTTTTATATACCTAGGAAATATTATTAGTTTTACGCTCACAAATATTTATAATAAAAAAAAACTACTTAGAAATTTTAAGGTTATGAGTCAAACGGAAAAAAAGCTTGAATTTGACAGTAAATACAATATTTCATTCATGCGAGAATGAGACAGGAACGGGCGAAGCTTAGCTTTTGAGCAATCCAATAATGTGAGTGGCCATGCCCTCCTAATTTTGCATTTCCTTGATAAAATAATGTGCAGTTTTGGTCTAACAGTCATTAAAACTTGAAATATTTTCCGCCACCGGAGACAGGTCCAGTGCTAATACTATCACGAAGTTGCCGCTCTTAAATGGAGATTACAGATCCTACTGTAACAGTCACACGCATTGACGCGACGTAGCCCAGAGTTGGTAAAAGTGGTTTACCCATCTGTAATTTCTTCACTTTTCTTAATAAAAAAACTGTGATCTCTTCACGCAGCAACAGATCTCTCTCTCTCTCTCTCTGCTAGTGCAAGACCTTTTGTTAATGGGCGATGATCAACAACAGGCGTGCTCGCTCGGCTCACATCGCGGACGAACTCGATCGGCTGTTTCCGGGGAGCAGCGAGAGCGACATGCCACCTAACTATATTTCCTCGCGCGATCCAGTGTTGACTCCTCGCGCGCGCTGCGCCGGCCGCGGGTTGGAACCATCGTCCGACGTACGCTCGCGCAGTGCGTCGGCACCACGCGCGCGTCTCTTTCGCCGGCCGGGCACGGGGAAGCTGCAGCGCGCTGCAGTGTGAGGTGAGGTGACACCGTGCCTGCCGTCCGGTCCGGGTTGCTGTCAGCAGCGGTGATCACCCGTGAGCGCCGGCCGGGCTAGACGAGTAGGAGACGCACGCCTGGGATCGAGGCCGGTCAGGTGAGTTGGGGACAGCGTGACGCACACGACGTGAGAGTCTAGAGACCAGAGGCGTTGTCTGTGGAGAATGATTTAAGTTTTGACGTCCGGCTGACTAGTACTACTCCGTAGTAATTAAAAGGCGCTTTGGGCGGCCCGTGAGCGTGGAGCGAGTTGGGTGGCATGGATTGGTCGGAGCCAACCCGTCTTCTTGCAACAATGCACACAGCGGCAAAACGCATACTGCCATGCTTTTCCTCTGTAAAATAATGTCACGGTTCGGACAGGTTCGGCGTGGAAAGAACAAGGCACTCCCCCTGCAACGAAAATTTGCGTTCAAGCTAGGAAGCAGTAAGAACAAAGCACTTCCTGAAACAAAATCTGTGTTCAAAGGTTTCTAATAGGCTCTGCATGTTTCCTTTTCACAAACACACCGTTCTGACGATTTCTAACCAGTGCACCCTTCTGAGGCTGGAATGGTGCCAAGCAGGGTAACGTAGAGCTCCGCTATATCATTCAAAACCCATGGTCAGAGCTTCCTCAGCTTGATCGGTGCACCATGCTGCGGGTGGAGGGTCAGCACGGTGTACGGAGCGTGCGTGTAGGACGGCGAGAGCTCAAAGGAGAAGCGCTGGAGGATGGTGCAGAGCGCCATCTTGGCTTCCAGCAACGCGAAGCTCTGGCCGATGCAGATCCGGGGGCCCCATCCGAACGGGAAGAAGGCCGCCTGATGCTTGGTCGCGTTGGAGACGCCCTCGGCGAACCTCTCCGGGTTGAACTCGCTCGCGTCCTTCCCCCAGATTTCAGGGTCGTGGTGAATCGGGAGAATAGGCAGCATGAGGTTCACACCGGCAGGATATTTGATGCCACCGAGCTCCATTTCCTTGTACGTTCGCCTGATAAGTGATATGACGGGTGGGTACAGTCTGAGGACCTCGTACAGAATCATTGTCACCTGTGAAAACCAAAACAAAGTTCAAGACCATCACCGAGCTTCATTTCAATTGAATGAAAGGTAAATATGGTCGAATTACTAAAATGTGTTTAATAGCCTGTAACCTATGCATTTCATAACAAAAGAGAAACTGTTTGTATATACTTACAATCTTCAGGCGGCTTAAGCTATCAAAATCTGGTCTTGCCTGTCCAAATTGATTCAACACTTCTTCTCTTGCTCTCTCTTGCCATTCCGGGTGCATGCTTAGCACGATTAGCGTCCAAGTAAGCAGGACTGATGTTGTTTCCATACCTGCGAAGTAAAATAGCTTACATTCCTCTATTATATCTTTTGTTGTCATTCGTAGATTCACTTTTCCATCATTTGATTGCCTCATGTTTGACTCCACCAATAAGCCCAACAAGTCACCGTTGCCAGTTTCACCGTTTTTAATAGCCTTCTCTCTTTTCCCAATTATGCTGTGCAGAACTTTACGGATCTCACGATCAATTTCTCCCATCCTTCTGTTATTTTTGGTAGGCAAGTACCTGCATATATCAGTTGGCATGCATGGGAACATGTTCTGGAATTTTATTATGGGACTGGGTACAGAAATGAAAACAATTGCATAATGTTCACTCATTTCTTTTGCCCAGTCTTTTCTTTCCCTATGGCTGTTGTGTAACGAGTTGTAGAGCATTTATACTAAATAATGCTCATATATCTTTCACAGATAAAGATCAATCTGCACCTTTCACATTTTCTGGAAATACATGGTTAATGAGAACATGGATCTGCGATTATGACTAAATTCTTATAATGTAGAATTCAAAGGCTCAGACTAGCAACTTGCTTGATATTTCAAAAAAAGAAAAAGAAAAAAGTTACAGTTAAGAGGAAAAAAGAACTAACCAAAAGCCTGGGATAAACATTGTTTGAATAGACTGTATAAGGCGTTCAGCAAGCTCTGCTTGCAGCTGGAAAATTATCTTCCCCTCCTTGTAGCCGCTACCAAATGCAGTTTTTGAGATGACATCTCCAGTGAGATTCTGGAACTCAGGCCAGACGTCTATCTCAGAAACTCCTTCAGAAGACATTGAACTCTCCCATCTAGTAATCATTTCAATACAACATGCAGAAAATACAGGAAGCATCCTCTGTAAATGATAACACTATTAGTGTACTTAAAGAATGGATTGCCAAATAAGCGTCGTATTGATGTTTGGAATGGAAGCAATAGGAAACCATCAAAAGAAAACTCAGTTGAAAATTACCTTTATTTTCTCATGGTGAAATGCAGGATTGAGTATTCTCCTGTGCTTTGCCCATTTATCGCCTTCATGGTTCACAACACCGTTGGCAAGAAGTTTCCCAATGCGGGAAACCTGTTTACCAAAGTGGCCAAACTTATTAGACAAAACCTCTCTCACTAATTCCGGGTCTGGAATCATCACCCTTGGTGTTGGGCCAAACCAGGTGAACGATACTTTCCCTGTGTTTTAGTTTTGAATCACATAAGCAGAAGGCCAGAAAAGACTGCACCCAAGTCATTTACTGAAGAAATGGCTGTCAAATACTAGCAAAAAAATCCCTCTTTGAAAGGGGGAAATGAACGGGAACTGAAATGCACTAGATATAAAAACCAACACTTGATAATTGCAAAGTTGCAATCAAGGTGTATACTTTAGTTAAGCAGCTGGCCCTCTCAAGTACAGTCACATAATATCCCACCTGTCTTGTTTCGGAAAGGTATCAGATGGAGGATCCTAAGAAGTGACATACTCCCTCCGTTCCAAAATATAAACATTTTTAAATTTAGTCAAAGTCAAATTTTTATCACTTTGACCACTAACAGTGTATAATGAATAATGTTTTATCATATAAAAAATTATATTTTTTGGATTCATCATGAAATAAGTTTTCATAAAAAGTATATTTTTTATATTAGAAATTATGTAATTTTTTAGATATCATTAATCAAAGTTAAAAGAGTTTAACTTTATTCAAACCTAAAAATACTTATATTTTGGAACGGATGTAGTAATTGCAGTTGTGCTCACATAAGATTTCTAACTTCAGCCAAACTCTCTGACCTCTGTGCCAATTATGTTATGCCATCATGTGACCGTACAATCAAGCAGTTCTACACATCTTGCTTATTTTAGAACAATGTTACTCCCTCCATTTTAAAAATTGTTGTTGCTGTCCCGTTCAAATTTGAAATAGAGAACGACAACAATTCAGGAAGTAAGCTAAAGCTAATCTCCAACCAAACACTCTGAAGATTCAACTCCTGAATATGTTTGTCCCCACTCCCCAGTTTGGATTTCACGGAAGTACAGCATAATAAGAAATCGCAGCACATCTTGCTGCTTCTATTCCAAAAAGTAGAACATATTTTTGACATAACAAAACTGAAGAAAAAGAAAAAACTTTGGGTGATTACCATATTCCTTCTCTATGTTGTAGAGCATGGGAATAACCCGGGGGATGATGTCGTGGCAGCCGAGCGGCAGCGGCTTCGTGAAAGCCTCCTGGTTGATCCGTGCGTGCTCCCTCACGTCGCCAGTGAAGAGGCGGTACCGGGTGCCCTTGAGCCCCTGGGCCCGGAGGGCCTTATCCAGTCGCCGCGGCGTCCACCAGGCCCATTCCAGCGTCCAGACCACCAGCCACAGCAGCGCCGCGCCGACCGCCGCGCCAACTAGGGTCCACGGGGAGGCCTCCCGAAGCACCAGCAGAGCTCGAGTCGCCATGGGAGCAAAGCAGAGAGGATCAGGGGCTTTCGATGTTGTGAGCCGGCATCGCTCGTATAAATTCTTCGACGGAGGCGTGGCCGCCTTGGACACTTCACCCCCACTTTGAAAGACGTGAAAATGGAGTAAATTGTACTCGTAATGTCAAAAATTAATTTCTTTTATGCACGAGAATGAGCGCAGTTTTGATTACTTCGTAAATACTACTCTCTCCGTTTTTAAATTAATATTATTCATTAACTTCAAACTTTAACATTGACTATTTGTTTTATTAAAAAAATAATGATAAATTTTATATATTTTGATATAATTTGCTTTAGTATTAAATATATTTGAAATAAAATTTTACACATTTAAATTAATTTTTTGAATAAAAAAATATCAAAGTTAAAATCTAAAATCAATAGCAATATCATTTTAAAAATAAAGGGAGTAACATACGGTACCGTTTTAGACCGGAACACAGGAAATACAATTGTACAATACTTTTTAATCATTGCATCATTCAGGTGTACATATGCCGTAGACTTGAGCCACACATAGGACTATACTACTAGGAGATTGGCCGTCAAGAACTTCGCTTCATTTAAAAACCTGCGTGCGAACGTGAGCTTTCTAGAAGATCGCAGGTCCGCATTCATATGAGATCCGATCCCTTGTAGTTTGTCCGGTCTGAATCTGATGCCCAATTGATCCCGGAGGTTAAACAATGCTCGCATACCTTGGGTCACAAGCACGGACGAGGAGAGCAACTCTAATTAGCTATTTAAAATTATTATACTTAAATCCATGTTTAGATCATTGGTAAATCAAAAATGATATATAATATAGTGTTCATCTCCAACAGATACTTAAATTTAGTATTTTTTTTAAATTTAAACCTACCACATCATCTTAATTTATGATTTATTGGCTATAGTTTTGAAGTATAGATAGACTTAAAGAATCGTTATATGTGAGAACTTAATTTGGTGGAGATGTGAGTAGCTAAATTCTAAGTATTGATATAGGTGATATAAGTATATATTAGATTGTTACTTTTCATCTAAAATCCTAAATTTATATTTAGATATTCAGTTTAGGTATCTATTAGTGATGCTCTAATACGGGTGAGTGGTACAAGTACTTCTTCCGTTCTAATAAAAACTGATTTTAAGTTTTATTAACTATAACTTTAATTAATATTTTTATAAATTTGATTAAATTTTAAAATATAGTATTTATACTTTTAAATTAATTAAAAAATACTTTTATAATATATATTATTTATATAATAGTAGTCAATAAAAAAAAACTTTTATTAAAACAGAGGTAGTAGTAAACTCGGAGATGTTGAAACACCTATTGACAGCATATGGCTATGGGACATGTCACTCGCCAGTGACTGATGCGCATCGTTGGCATCACATGTTTTTCCCCTTCATTTATTATGTGTAGTGGATATCTATGGGTCCTTGGCTCTGTCACTCACATCATTGAGCCAAGCTCATTTGAGGCAGACGGTGTGTATGTGACAGTGCTTGGTTGGTTGTATGTAATCCGTCGATTGAAAAAAAAATATCATTTGATTAGTTGCACAAAAATATAATATATAAAGTTTAAATAATTAAATAAATATTAAATAATGAGGTTTACAATTTTATCATCAAAATATCTCCCAAACTCAACCTACTGCCCCACGCCATGGGGTGGAGGCTTGGGAGGAGACTGGCCACCGGGTGGGCCTATCTTCGGATTAAATTCTTAATTGTAATTAACATTATAACGATGATAAAAGAAATAAAGGAGATGGATTATAATAATATTCAGTGAAGCTCAATGTTTTGATGAAAAAAATTGTGAAATCCATTCTTTCTAATTATAAAAGTGCAAAACTCTCATCAAAATAGGCATAAATACATGATATGCTTCTCGACGGTGGAGTAGAATTCAAGGAGGACAATTCCACCAGTTCCTGGAGGTTAGGATGATCAGACTCAGGCTTGAGATTTTATAAAAATTTCACAAAAATTATTTTAATTTAAAAAAAAAATCAGAAAACAAAAAAAAATCTCGCATTTCAACCGAAGGCCTTTATTTGTTTAATGGCACTGTGCTTCCGCGATTCTTTCTAGAAGCCAAACGACCCCTCTTAACGTGCGTTGTTTCGTGATGAGCACCGTGCGGCGTAGCTGAGACAGTGAAGTCCGTGCTGCTTCGTCACGAATAAGAGCACTCTGCACCACAGGTGTCGTGCAAGGTACCCAGCCGGCCAGCCGTGCGTACAAAGACGAGAGCTGCGACGCAGGCGCTTTGGTCATCTCTATTCTCGTCGATCGGGGTATGCGGAAGACGATGACTACCGAAGTAACCGAAGCCGAGGCTTTCCTCCGTGTGGCCGTCACGCACTGCATGCATGACCACAGCCTTCTACGTGCCACCGAAAATAAAGTCGTAATGCAGCGTGGAGCCTTGATTGAACTATGGTCAGAGTCGTGGTAGCCGGGACAGAGCACGAGACCCATGGATGAAATCGCAGCGGATGCGGCGGCGGCTTCGCCGTTGCCGTGGAGCCAGCTGCTCTTGGGGCTAGTCACCCTGCTCGTCGCGTGGGTGGTCTACAGTGCCGCGGAGAGGTTCTGGCTGCGGCCGCAGCGGCTGGACTGGGCGCTCCGGGCGCAGGGGCTCCGCGGCACTGTGTACCGGTTCCCCGTCGGCGACCTCACGGAGAACGCCCGGCTCAACGCCGAGGTGTGGTCCAAGCCCATGCCGCCGTCCCACGACGTTGTTCCCCGCGTGATGCCGCATGTCCTCAAGACCGTCAAGGAGCACGGTATGCTTTTGTGACCTGGAAATTATTGTTCCAAATCTTGCAACGTTCATGGTGGTTCAGTAATAAATAGAAAAAAAATCAGGTGAATCTAGTTGAATCCGTCGATGAATCTAGTTGAATTTGTCGATCTTTTAAATATATACCGTATTTTCTTGATCTGTCAATTATTGAGTGTTTTTGTGGACGAGGAAGTGTGTGAGCCCACAACCTGACAGTCATGTTCTGTGGACATTGCCAGTTGAATCCTGCTCTAGGACTCCTTATCCGTCTTGTAGTAGACAGTAGTAGCTACCATCAGATTTTTGTTCATTAACACAAGTTCCGACATGCGAATTTCTGATTCCTCTTCAAAATCGAAACCTTATTTTCATCTCTGATGAGAGCAACACTGAATTGAATCACAGGTAACATCTGCATCACCTGGTTCGGCCCAGTCCCAAGGGTGATCATCGGAGAAGCGAAGTTAGTGAGAGACATCCTTTCAAACAAGTTCGGCCATTTCGGTAAATTCGCGAACAAACGTCTAGGAAAGCTGCTGGCGTATGGGCTCGTGAGCATTGACGGCGAGAAATGGGTGAAGCACAGGAGGATCCTGAACCCTGCATTCCATCAAGAAAAGCTCAAGGTGCTCTTTCTTGCTTTTTATTAAGTTACCGTAACATGCTAATGTCTGTCTCAATTCTGTACAACCATTGCCTGTACAATTATGCCTACTAAGGTCTATTTTTCAGCTCATGATGCCGGCATTCTCTACCTGCTGCACCGAGCTGGTAGACCGCTGGGAGAGTAAGCTCGATGGTTCTGACGGTGGGTCGTACGAATTGGACATCTGGCCGGAGTTTCAGAGCCTCACAGGAGACGTGATCTCCCGCACGGCGTTCGGCAGCAGCTTCATGGAAGGGCGGAGGATCTTCCAGCTCCAGGAAGAGCAGGCAAAGCGATTTAGCAAGGCCTTCCAGTATATTTACATCCCAGGCTCCCTGTGAGTGCGCACTCTCATCCTCTGCCACCTTAAATCCATGTTCTTCTGAAGACGCGTGTGCATCATACCATTTCTTGCTACTTCTTGCAGGTTCTTCCCAACACCAAACAACCGGAGGATGAAGGAGATCAACCGGGAGATCGAGGGGATTCTAAGAGGCATGATCGAGAAGAGGGTGCGCGCAATCGAGGAGGGCGAGGCCAGCGGCAACGACTTGCTCGGCCTGCTACTGCAGTCCAACATGGACAGCGGGAAAGGCAGCCTGAGGATGAGCATGGAGGACGTCATCGAGGAGTGCAAGCTCTTCTACTTCGCTGGCATGGAAACCACAGCGCTTCTGCTCACATGGACCCTTGTCATGCTGAGCACGCACTCCGAGTGGCAGGACCGCGCGAGGGAGGAGGTCCTCAGCGTGTTCGGCAGGGACACCAAGCCCACTTTCGACGGCCTGAGTCGGCTCAAAACGGCAAGTGTTTGCAGCATTCCAACCACACGTTCCCCAAAATTTGCGAAAATTTGTAGAACATGTTTAATTTCCCCGAATACATTCCTAATTATTCAAGTGCTACTTGTTGTTCGTTCCAGGTGACGATGATACTGTACGAGGTGCTCAGACTGTACCCGCCGGCGGTGACGCTAAACCGAAGGGCGTTCAAGGAAATCCAGCTTGGAGACATCAAGTACCCGGAAGGTGTGATCCTGGAGCTGCCCATAATTCTGATTCACCACAACACTGACATTTGGGGGAAGGACGCGCACGAGTTCAGGCCGGAGAGGTTCGCGGAGGGGATCTCCAAGGCGTCCAAGGACCACCCGGCGTTCTTCCCGTTCGGATGGGGGCCGAGGATCTGCATCGGACAGAACTTTGCGCTGCTTGAAGCCAAGATGGCTGTGAGCATGATCCTTCGGCGCTTCGAGTTCCAGCTTTCGCCTACCTACACACATGCGCCACATATCGCCATCACGTTGCATCCTCAGCATGGAGCGCAAATTATACTCAAGAAACTGTAATCGTCTTATCCGACATCATCTTGATATTGTCGAAGATGGTACCGTAGTGCTATACCTTGTACTATTGCTAGGTTAACCTAATGCATCTGAATTGAGTTGCAAATAAAAAGGCCGGGTAATCCGCTTGATTTAATTCAAGCAGTCTCAAGGTACTCCAGATTAGATGAGGGTCCTTTGCAGTAATGCTGATGCATTACCAGTCGCAAAAATGTGCATCCGATTTCACATGTCCGTATCCATATGCAGGTGGCATGTGCATTACTACAGAGGATCTCTTTCCCTCTAGGCCATGAGCTTATCACCTTGCAATGTCTCCTTACATGCCAGTAATAACAAATAACGTATGATGGGGATGAAAATATGAAAGCATGTCATCAAGTACCCTGAAGTTATTTTCATTCCCCATCAGCAGATGGCACATGCTCCTGTGTCCAAGATATACACAACTCATAGCCAGCCTGCACCGCCAGCCTGCACCGCACGGGCGTGCGGCGGGCATGAAGCCGGCGTGATCGGGTTGATCCGCACTCACGGAGCGCAACAGGCGACTTTGTCGTGGAAGGCGTTGCCGGCTTGGTGCCCATGCGCGCTTTTAGAGTAGGCGTGGCGGCGGCCGCGGCGTCGGAAAAAAATTCTGTGTCACTCGTGCTACTACGTGACATCGAATATCAATATTATTTAATTAATACTTATACTAATTATTTATAATATTATATAACTTAAAGTTAAGATCTGATATTAAGTAACATCGATGTCATAAAATTTTTTCCCCGCCACGCCTGAGAAGACCACAGCGCCTCTGCGGCACGACGAACCAGTCCCTGACAGTCGACGCGCCTCCGATGGACCGTCTCAACGAGGAGGCCAGATCCCAGCCGTTGCCGCTGGGCCGCCAGGGTGTCGTGCTCAGGGCATTTCTTCCTTTCTCATGATCGAGTCACTCTTCTAATCGCTGCGTGATCTGTGAGAACAGGTCTTGGTTTGTACAAGAGATTTTGTTTCTCGATATTATTGTCATACCATATTAGTTAAAAATAGAAACATAACTAGTCAACGGTACTTTAATGATACAGCTGGCAACGGCCGGGCCGTGCCAAGCTTGGGCCGACTTCGAGTTGGCTCGGACGGCCAGCAAGTTGATTGGGTCGGGCTGTGCCAACCTGCGAGAGGATTGCCCAGGCCCAAATACAGCCTGAGTGATTTTACACGGCGCGAGCCGTGTAGGTTCGGATCGACTCGAAGCACGGATTTTTGAGAAATTACTGAAAATTAATTATATAATATAAAAAACTACTCTCTTTGTTTTTAAATTGATGTCGCTATTGATTTCAAACATTAACTTTGACCATTCATCATATTAAAAAAATAGTTCAAATATGTAAAACTTTAAGATGTGATTCAAATAAGATAAATCAAATTATAGCAAAATATATGATATTTAATAAATTTTTTTAATAAGACGAATGATCAAAATTAATGTTGGAAGTCAACGGCGACATCAATTTAAGAACGAATGGAGTATATTTTAAACATAAATAAGACAAATTACATACATTTTAATATTAAATTTCAGTAAAATAATAAAAGGGCCGAGTGGACCAGGCTAGACCGATCAGGCTAAATGGGTTCGGTACCAGGCTGGCCTAATCGGGCCGTCCTCGGGCCGGCCCAGCAAACCTGCCACCAAGCCCAGGCACGACCCGTCTCGTGTCTTGGGCCGGCCCGGCCCGGCCTGTCTGGCCGTCATGCCGAACCATGCCTGGGCCAGGAAAAAATCACCAGGCTTTGGGCTGGCCCAGCTAACCAGTTATATTTAATGGTGAGTTTGGTATAAAATGGTGAATCTGATAAAAAAAATGGTAGATCTGATACTAATTTTTAAAAATTAATGGCTGAGATTAATTAAGAAAAGGGAGGTACGTCTAGAAATTTGAAGGACCTTAAGAAATATATTGCCATATATTAGAATTTTTCATGACTTCATGGCAAATCTACAGTGCAGTTATTAGTGGGTGCAAACTATAACACCCTTGCAACTTGCAAGGCACCCGACTGTAAATTGCTCTGTTGTATCATGCGGTAATTATCAGTAGAGAATTTAGACCGTCAATTGCGGTGGCTGAAATCACAAAGATCATAGAGTTCAAGGAACGTTCTCTCTTATTAGACTGCAGAACCCATTCTTCAATTCAATCATCAGAATGATTTTTATCCTAAAGAAGCACATGGATTACAGGTTGAACAATCAAAATAGGTTTTGGCACTGTTGTCCTACGGCCCCATATGCCCATGAGCATATGGAAAACTGGCGCTTATATTTCTACTCCTATTTTTGTGAGTTTGCATTAGTCTCTGTATAGTCTAGTACCAATAGACTTAAAACAACTTTCCTATCACAGGTGACGTGCAAAGACCGCAGCTGATCTGCATTGTCAAGTCGCGAAAAAAAAAAGTGACCGGTGTAATTCCCTGGTCCATGGACCCATGAAGATTTTCTCTGTTTTGTCACCTTCAATTTAACAGTAATTTTGACTATTTATTTTTGTTAAAAATATAATAAGTATCATATATTTTATTATAACTTATTTTATTATTAAAATTATTTAGAACACGAATATAATTTTATACAAATAATTAAAATAATATTTGAAATAACAAAGGATCATACTCCCCCATTTCAAAATAAGTAGCATTTTTGACTTTTTTTAAATCGTTGTTTGACCATTTATTTTATTTAAAAATTTACGAAAATGTAAAAATAAACAAGTCAAGTTTGAAATACTTTTAATAATAAATTATTTTATAATAAAATAAATAATTTTTTTACAAATTTTTTAAATAAAACAAATAATCAAAAGGAATGTCTAAAACGGCACTGGGACGGAGGGAGTACTTCACAACCGTGAGGAGAAACATGTGCAAAGCCTATCCACTAGGTGGCCAGTAATTCAAAAGACCAATTGCGTACGCCTATTAAATGCCGTTCATTTTTGTAGGAGTAGTACCGACGCCGGCTAATATGAATGCCAACTGAGGAAATTTCTGTTAACTCCGACCTTAAATCATTTTTGATTTAGACAAAGTCAAACTTCTTTAATTTTGATTATTAATAATATAAAATTAATAATATTTTATTATATATAAGATCATATTACTAATTTTTTATGAAATATATTTTTATAATATGTAATTTTTTATATTAAAAATTATTTAAATTTATAGATATTATTAATCAAATTATTAGAGTTTGACTTTAATTAAACTAAAAATGCTTATATTTAGAGACGGAGGAGTACTTACTTATCTTGAATGCTAACTGAGGAAGCTTCCATCTTCCGCGTGGTGTGTGACCGCAAAAGGCACCAGGGTAAAGCGAAGAAGAAATGTTCCGCTTCTGCTCACCTCACAGCAATGGCGACGGTCCTCGTTGGTTCTCCACCGGCAGCGCCACCATGGAGCCTGCTCTACGCGATCGTCCCCCTGGCGGCTCTGTGGTGCGCGTGGCGCGCCCTGGAGCGGGCCTGGTTCCGCCCGCGGAGGCTGGGCCGCGCCCTCAACGCGCAGGGCCTTGGCGGCACCAAGTACCGCTTCCCGTCCGGCGACCTGAAGGAGCTCGTCCGCCTCGCCGCGGCGGCACGCTCCCAGCCCATGCCGTTACGGTCGCACGCCGTCGCGCCTCGTGCGGTGCCCTTCCACCACAACATCATCAGGCAACATGGTACCAACACTTCACAACGCTAATACCGGTGCTATTTTTTTATTCTCTCCGTTTTAAAATATAAACATTTTTAAGTTTAATCAAAGTCATTATCACTTTAATTATTAATAATATTTTACTCTATATCATATAAAAATTATATTTTTAAATTTATCATGAAATAAGATTTCATAAAAAGTATGGAGTATTTTTTTATATTAAAAATTTATAATTTTCTAAATACAAACAATTTGACTTTATCCAAAACTAGAAATGCTTATTTCTAAAATATAAGTATTTTTAGATTTTGATAAAGTTAAATTTATTTAATTTTTACTAATAATATCTAGAAAATTACACAAATTTTAATACAAAAATATACTACTTTTTAGGAAAATTTATTTCATGATAAATAAAAAATAAATTTATATAATGAAATGTTATTAGTTATACATTATTAATGATCAAATGATAAAAATTTAACTTTGACTAAACTTAAAATTTTTATATTTTGAAACCGAGGGAGTAACTATTTATTTAATTAAATATAACGGTTAAAAACATAAAGGTAACATCTCCTAAATGGCAGGCAACGTCGCCGTGACTTGGTTGGGGCCGGAGCCGAGTTTGACTACGAGCGATCCTAAACTGGTGCGAGAGATCCTGGCGAACAAGCACGGCCAGTTCGGGAAGCCGAGGTCTACAGCTTGGATCGAGAAGATGCTGGCTAACGGGCTTACGTCACTCCAAGGCGAGAAATGGGTGGTTCACCGGAGGATAATCAACCATGCCTTCCATCTCGACAAGTTGAAGGTCAGTTCTTACTCAGAGCGTACTCTGTGTTTCTTACTGAATTTCTGATGGATCTGAACTGTGTTCCCATATTATTACTTTTGAAATTGATGCGTTTTGTAATTGAAGATAAAATTAAAAATATTAGGTAGTAGTCCTTTCGAACGAAAAATAGGTTTGAATAATTATGCTTTTTGTGACCGAATCTAAAAAAACAAAAACTGGATGTTTCTGTAGAGGATGGTGCCGGCTTTTGTTGCATGTTGCACTGAGCTGATACATCGGTGGCATGACTCTGTTGAGTCAGGTGATGTGGAGGAAATAGATGTCTGGCCAGAGTTCCAGAACCTCACCGGCGATGCCATCTCCCGTGCAGCGTTCGGAAGCAGTTTCATTGACGGGAGAAGGATCTTCCAGTTGCAATCAGAGCAGGCACAGAATGCTGTCCAGATGGTGAACGTAATGTATATCCCAGGTTACAGGTGAGCTCAAATATCTTTCAAGACATTTACTGTGCTAGCAAGTACTCCCTCCGTTCTTTAATTGATATTATCGTTGACTTTTAAATTCAATTTTGACTATTCGTCTTATTAAAAAAAATTTGATAAATTTTATATATTTTGATATAATTTGATTTATCATTAAAGTTATTTGAATCACAAGTTATACATATTCGAATCAAAATTTTTTTGAATAAGACGATTGATCAAAATTGATCGTAAAAATCAACAGCGACATCAATTTAAGAACGGAGAGAGTATGCTCCTCAGATTGCATGGAAGTTTCTTGCCAATTTGAAAACAAAAACCCAAAATTAACCAGCACTTGCAGACTAAAAGCGATAACTCAGTTATTCGGTAAGTAATGGATCCTTGCTAGTACTTAAAAAACTCAGGCATTCATTCTGTCTTAGATCCCTTACTCTAATTCAAAGGAGGAGACTTTGTGATGTCTTGATTTTTTTACGTAGATTCCTACCAACAAAGCTAAATAGAAGGGCGAAGGCAAATGCGCGTGAGGTCGAAGAGCTTCTGAAGGGCATAATTACAAAGAGGGAGAAGGCAATGGAGGAGGGTCTTACCAACAACGATGACCTTCTTGGATTATTACTAGAATCAAACATCAAAGAGAGCCAAGAGAGTGGCAGCTCCAAGCCAATGATGACCACAAAGGACATAATCGAGGAGCTGAAACTCTTCTACTTCGCCGGAATGGAGACCACCGCGGTGCTTCTGACATGGACAATGGTCGTGCTAAGCATGCATCCTGAGTGGCAGGACCGCGCGAGGGACGAGGTCCTTCGCGTCTTTGGGAAGAACCAACCTGACTTTGATGGTTTAAATCAGCTCAAAATTGTGAGTGCAATAAATATTCAGATGTGATACTATGCGCATTTTCTTCTTTAAATTTGGTTACCAAAGCTCTACATCTTTTGTCAGGTGACAATGGTGTTACATGAGGTTCTTCGGTTGTACCCACCTATCCTACTAGTTTCCCGGGAGTGTTATCAAGAGGCAGAGCTTGGAGGTGTCAAGTATCCACCTGGTGTGAATTTCGACCTGCCAATTGTGTGCGTGCACCATGATCCCAATGTTTGGGGAGAAGATGTTAACGAGTTCAGGCCAGAAAGGTTTGCAGAAGGCGTCTCCAAGGCATCCAAGGACGCGCCGGCATTCTTTCCGTTCGGTTGGGGTCCTAAGATATGCGTTGGTCAGAATTTCGCACTGCTGGAGGCCAAGATTGGGCTCAGTGTGATCCTGCAGCACTTCGTGTTTGAGCTCTCTCCATCTTACTCGCACGCGCCGTCCGGAGTGTCCACTTTACAGCCGCAACATGGGGCGCAGATTAAGCTCAAGAAACTCTAATATATTAGATAAAATTGAAAAAAAAAGAATCAGTGGGAGTATGATATATACTCCCTCAATTCTTAAAATATGATATTTAGGACAGCAATCTAGTTTAATTTAAACTAGATTTGCTTTTCTATGCATCATATATTTAAGAATAAAGGCAAGATTTTTAGGGCAACACATTGTCTTCTCATGAACAAACTATGGTAGCTAAATAAAATAAATTTTGTAGTAGTCACTACCAGTGATATACAAAACCTGTAAGGAATGTGTGCACTGTCTATGTTGTACTCCGCATATGTTGTATTTGAACATGGTTGTGCTATGTACGCTCTTATAAATGGGTTATTGCAGACTAGCGCTATATTTTTCCGATATCAATTTGGACCCTGCGAAAAAGCGCTGCACATTTGTTAGTTGAGAGAAAAGAAAAGAGAATAAAAGAATTGTTTTGTTTTTTTAATTTCGGAACCAGATCCATCATGTTGCAGTCACCATGAAATTGTTGCATACGTTTGGTAAATTCGTTGATTAAAAATACAGAAAAACCTGTGTTATAACTGAGGGGCAGTTGGAGGACTCCGGGTCTCCTCTTAGAAAAACAGAACATTCAGGTGTGAAGTTACGTGCTGATGCATTTGTCAACGAGTTTTCCACACTGATTCCATCAGTCTGACATGAATGCTTGAACTTTTCGACACTTGCCTACTGATTGGCTTGACTTGCTCTGCACCAGCCTCTGTTTTCCTTGTAGGCTTGCAAAATCTACGGGGAGAGCCTTATCGGAAACCAGCGGGTAACTACCCACGCAGGATTCACCCTAGTCCACATACTGTGAGCTGGCTCCAACCGGGAAACGCTCCTTACTGGCTACTCTTCCGAGCCACAAGATACATGATCTTACCGACGGAAACTTCGAGGACGAAAGGGACCTTCCTGTCACTGATGATTATTAAAAAAATCAAATATGAAAAATTTGCATATTTAAAACTTTAAACGTTGTATTCTAAATTATATTGCTAGCTGTAAGATCACTTGTATGTATGATATGTGATCTCAGTGAAAAATTTGCGATGACAAAAAAAATCCAAAAAAGCTCATCAAATACATGGGGCATGAGGCGTTATCCTATAAATTTGATCCTAGCATCGTTCGTAGGCCGAGCAACCAAAGAATAACTGCAACAGCTTGACAGACCGGAACTCGGAAGCCATGGCGATCGGTGCATTATTGGTGGAGCTGCTCTACGTGCTGGGAGGCCTGGCGGCTCTGTGGTTCGCCTGGCAGGTGCTGGAGTGGGGCTGGCTGAGCCCGCGGAGACTCGGCCGGGCCCTGAGGGCTCAGGGTCTCCGCGGAACTGTCTACCGGTTCCCCGCCGGCGACGTGAACGAAGCACGGCGTCGGCTCGCGGCCGAGCGAGACAAGCCTATGCCTCTGCACTCCCACGACGTCAGCGCTCGCGCGCAGCCACTCATCCACCACACCATCAAGGAGCACGGTACGTTGCACGGTACACCACCATCAGCGCCAAACTGTTGGGGATTTTCTTGTTAAAAATTTCTTGCATGGAAAAAAAAAAACTGGAACGCAGGTAAAATTTCGATGTTTTGGACCGGGCCTCAACCGAGCGTGATCCTCCAAGACCCCAAGCTGGTCCGGGAAGTCCTGTCAAACAAGTTCGGGCACTTCAAAAAGGCGGACCTGCCCTCCAGGTTCATCAAGCTCATCGGAGAGGGGCTGGCCAACCATCAAGGCGAGAAATGGGCTGTTCACCGGAAGATCATCAACCATGCCTTCCTTCTCGAGAAGTTGAAGGTGGCGAACGAATTTAATTACGCTGACAATAATCAGCGCAAGCTCGTTTCCGTTGTCTGTACCAATAGAAGAAAAAGCTAAAATATTTTGGGTGATCTTAACACATTTTGGCGTTGCAGAACATGTTGCCGGCGTTTACTGCATGCACGAACGAGATGGTACAAAGATGGATCGAGTCCGTGGGGTCTGGCAAGGCGCAGGAGATAGATGTGTGGCCGGAGCTGCAGGATCTCACCGGCGACGCCATCTCCCGCGCCGCGTTCGGTAGCAGCATAAACGAAGGACGAAGGATTTTCCGGATACAATCAGAGCAAGTTGAACTAGCAACTCACATGACCAGTTTGTACATCCCAGGCTATACGTACGTGAGCTAAGAACCTTTTTTTTTTGACAATTTCAATTATTTCAAGATTGGATCCAAGTCAATTATTTCAACATCAAACAAAAATAGCAAAAAAGTCATAGCCATTGACAACATAAAATAATTTTACTAGATGATTCATCTAAAACTCAAAAACATAGTATGTAACATTTTCTATTTCAAGTAATGATTTATTTTACACTTGCAAAAAAAAAGTAATACGGAGTAATTTATTTAAACAGATGTTGTTTAAAGCTATAAATTTTTTGACTTTCATCAAACTCAGAGAGTCTTATATTGATGGATAGAGGAACTCTAAATCCATTCATCTTACAATCGCTAGCTAGTCAAACCCTTCTATATTTAGCCCTTGGATTGCAGAATTTTTTTTTCGAATTCTATATTTTTCCTATAAAATTGAACGGATTCATATAAAATTCATGTAGTATTCAAGTGAAATTCCTCACGATTACTATGAAATTCATGTGTTCCAAACGAGGCTTTAATTATCTTATTTTCTTGCACCACTCCCACTGATATTGTTATTGCTGTTCCTCAGCTTTCTACCAAACAAGGTTAACAGAAAGATAAATGCAAATGCACGAGAGGTCGAAACACTGCTGAAAGGCATTATCACGAAGAAGGAAAGGGCCATGAAGAAAGGCCAAGCCGACGATAGCGATATGCTAGGCTTGCTACTACAGTCAAACGCCAAAGAGAGCCAGGAGAGTGGAAGCTCCAAACCAATGATGACCATAGATGACATCATCGGCGAGCTGAAACTGTTCTACTTCGCCGGGATGGACACGACCTCGGTGCTACTCACGTGGACGATGATCTTGCTTAGCATGAACCCTGAGTGGCAGGACCGCACGAGGGAGGAGGTCCTGCGTGTTTTCGGAAGTAAACAGCCGGATCTTGACGGAGCGAACCAGCTGAAAATCGTAAGCTTTCTTTCTACAGCAACAAGTGACCGCTTCCTTAATATCTTTTCTATTGTAGACAGCAGGAATTACTTTAAATTTGGCTCTTGTATATGTGGCAGGTGACCATGGTGCTGTATGAGGTTCTTAGGCTTTACCCACCGGTCACAGCGCTTGAACGGGAGACATACAAGGAGATGGAGCTGGGCGGCGTCAGATACCCCGCAGGCGTGAAGCTTTTGCTACCGGTCGTGACCATCCATCACGACCCTGCTCTGTGGGGAGATGACGCCCACGAGTTCAGGCCGGAGAGGTTCGCGGAGGGGATCTCCAATGCGTCCAAGGACGCGCCGGCGTTCTTCCCGTTCGGCTGGGGGCCGAGGATCTGCGTCGGCCAGAACTTCGCGATGCTCGAAGCCAAGATAGCGCTCAGCATGATCCTGCAACAGTTTGAGTTCCAGCTGTCCCCGTCCTACACGCACGCGCCGTTCCCTGTCAGTACGCTGCAGCCCAGTCGTGGGGCACAGATCAAGCTCAAGAAAATCTGATGTTTAATTCAGCTACTTCGTCACTGTATCTATGCAGTTTATGGCTATTCTGAATATAAATAAACATCAAACAATAATAATTGCACATTTCAATTTTACATTATACAGTACATCAGTATATATTTTTTAGATAAAGGAAACATAACTCGCTTTCAGGCTGTAAAAGAAACAAAACAGTAAGGATAAATGAGGGTGGTCTGTGGCAACAACTACTACAGAATAAGTACTTAAGTAATAAAACAATAGGAGAAATTCAGAGAAAACAGGGAGACTCATATTTCTAGATAGGCCTTATGAAAATGAAAGAAACATTCCTAAGCCTAGGTTCCTTCCAGTTAGGGTATGGGAATCAAATAAGGTTTTGGGAAGATAAATGGGCTGGAAATTACTACACTTTTAAAGCAAAATTTCCATCTTTGTATCATATTACAAGGAAAAAAACCATATTTCCGTAGCTTCAGTTTTAAGTTGAGTCAGGATATCCTTAGTAGATCATAATTTAAAACAATGGTATCTCATAGTAGCTAATTTTGTTTTTGTGAATCTTAATACACAAAAGGACTGTTTCAAATGGAGCTTACAACAAACTGGACAGTATACAGTACAATCAATGTACAAGCATTTAATCAGTGATGGAATAATTGTGAACAATAAGATTATCATGAAGTTAAAAATGCAATTAAAAATTAAAATTTTTATACGGTATCTCTTCCAACGTGTTACTTTAACTAAAGATAACTTAGCAAAAGGAACTGGCAAGGTAGTGAAAATTGTTGTTTTTGTTCACAAGTTGAAACCATAAAACATATTTTTTCGACGGTCACTTTGCTAAGTTTCTTTAGAGAATTGTTCTTGTTCATTTAATTTATGTCCGCCTCGTAACTTCACTCGTATGTTTTGCTCTTGGCTTACAGGTTGTGACTCTAAATTAAAATACAATTGTTGATAGGAGCATTTGCTTTATGTTGGGCTCTCTGGGTAAGCAGAAAGAGAGAATTCACTGTGAACCATTGAAAAACTTCTAATTCCTTTTCAACCACAGAAAAATTCTCCTTCCCTTCTGTGCCACTAGTTTAGATTTTCTTTCCCCATGCTTGTTGTGTTAGGCTAGTAAATAACATCCCAATGCTTGTTATGTTTTTTTTTCTTTTTCCTTTTTTTCTTTTCAGCCTTATTTCTTTAGATAAAATGTAAACAATACTACCGCATAAAAAAAATGCTTAGGCACGCTTAAGCATTAGGTGGTGGGTCACTGCTCGCGTAGAGCCTATTTTTCCCCAGGATATGACAAATTGGAAGCAGATCAAATTGATTTCTCTCCTGCCAAACCAACAACAGTATGGTTGTACGTAGAGATCGGCTTACAAATTCAGGGGAAAAGATGAAAACCAAACCCCCATAAGTCTCCTTCCACCCGCACCCAGTGTAAAAAAATTCTTTTAAAAAATTATAGGCCTAGATATGTAAAAAGAAAATTACCAAAATTAGACACAAAATTTCTCTAAAGTTTGCAACAAAAAAAAAAATAAAATATTAATAAAAGAAACTAGTATTTACCGGTAGCTCCAAATACTGGTCACCACCGTAAAAACAAAAACTGTTAAATTCAATGAATTTCGGTCAAAATTGATTTCACTGCCTGCAGCACAACTGCACCACGGTCAGAACGATGGGTTTCCATAGAAAACCAAGGACACTTGAATCGAATGATCTCGACATGTTCTTCTCCGGCCCCAAGGGAGGCAGTAGCAAATAACCACCAAGACGATGGAATGGCTTGCTTCCTGCTACCTCCATCGCAAAATATAAGTATTTTCATTTTTGAATAAAGTTAGTCTAGAAAATTACATAAAGTTTAATATAAAAAATAATTTTTATGGAAGTTTGTTTCATGATAATTTCAAAAAAATATAATTTTATATAATAAAATATTATTAATTCTATATTATTAATAATTAAAGTGACAAAAATTTGACTTTGACTAAATCTAAAAGTGCTTATATTTTGAAAGGAAAAAAGCTAGAGCGTCTGGTATCTGAAGGAAACATCACATCACAGGGGCAAACAATAGTAGTACTAAATCCTAGTCTATTACATGGATACGATAATAGGAGCATGCCCAAAGTTACAGACTTCAGTCATGCACCTCTTCTCGACATATTGGATGGCGTTTTAAGCTTCGAATTACTTTTTTTAGTTTATTCTTTGTTCTGTTGGATTCTGTTTAGTTTGGATTTGTTTGCTTAGAGGCCTCAGCAACTTTTATTTGTAATGTACAGCCGTAATCTCTCTTGAGACCAAGCTGGATCCTATTTGGTTACCATTATTAAAAAAAAACACATGACGGACCTGGCCTTCTTTTAGATGCACAACGGAAACGACCCCATACATGGTTTGACCTGCGAAAACTAACCGAACTACGTCCCCAGACACGGGTTTGACTAGAAAACTAACCAGACTGCACCATAATATTATATACATGTACTAATTTAAAGACACGTAGGAAATATTAAAATAATCCGCCAGCTTGTGTAATGCTTCAAGCGTTACGAGATTGGCAATCGGACCTGCATAGAACCAATCTGAATAATATTTTTTGCCTTCGCTCACAATTATTCTTATCCCTTATGCAATAATTTTTTACTTGCTTGACATTACAGTTATAATATTATAAGAATTTTTAGCATTAAAAATTGGATTAAGTTGATATGTCACTGGCTCATAACTATTGTACCTTTGTCCTAAAATATGTGTTTCTGACATATCGTAGATTGGCAGATGTTAGAAATGCTTATACTATGTGATGGACTACATCAATCTTGAGAAAACATATGAATAGTTATACATAGAAAATATGTTATATAAGTACTGATGTGAGAAACTAGAATCAACTATACCCAACCATGTGGGCAGGGCTAAATGGGCTGGTAGGTCCAACTGTTTCTGCTCGGCACAAACACAGCCCAACATGAAGGCCAACCGGGCCGTGCCAGTCCGAAGTCGACATAGATACAAAATGTTGGGCCGGCCTGAGCATGGCCTCTCCTCTCCACGGATCCTCGGCCTACGGTCTCCTCTTCCCCCGTGGCCCCACTTGAGCATCCTCTCCTGTGGCCCTGCCTGAGCCTCCTCTCCTCCACTGCCCCGATGACCACCGCCTCCGGCACTCCCACACTGTTGCTCTCTGCCTCTAGCCACCCTTTGGATTTTGAGGCTACAGGCAAAATCACTAGATCTGTCGACGATGTATCCCTCTGGCCTCCTCTCTGCGTTGCTACCCCCCCCCTCCCACCGCAGATGTTGCCAGCACTGCTGCGACCATCAGGCTCCTTTCTGTGTATTACATGCCTTCGACCTCCCATCTAGACAGGCTTCGAGCTGATGGCATGGCAAGGACCGTGCAAAACTGGTTGTGCCGTGCTTGGGCTGAGGGTGCCGGCCCACAACCGAGCAGGGCACGGCCCAATCTGCTAGCCGCGCCAGACTGGGCTGCCTCTAATCTGAGCTCATGCCGTGCCAGCCTGGCATAGCCCATTAGCCAAGTGTACCCCTGTCAATCTGTACTGTTGTAAACTAGCAGTATATGTGTACCAATTTGGTCTCGGCAAAATAAATATTACAAATTTGTTTTCACAAAAAAGAAATATATATTTTTGCTTTTAATTTTGGATCCAATTCAATATGTTGCAACACCATGAAATCGTTGCAGACGTTTAGTAAATTTGTTGGTTTTAAATACCAAAGATGCCGTGTTGTAATTGAGGGGCCGTCGGAGGACACCGGGTCTCGTCCTCTAGAGAAGCGCTTTCAAACCTGCAGAACATTCAGATGTGAACATACGAGGATTCCATCAGTCTAACATGGATGCAAGAGCTTTTAGACATTATTTTTTACTGATTTTCTTGGGCAGCACCTGTCTGTGTTTTCCTTGTGGGCTTGTGTTATTATATGTTTGGGGAGAGCTGATCGGAAACCAGCGGCTAACTACCCATGCAGGATTAACTGTAGTTCACATATAAAATATTCGTATGAGTTCTGCTCGGACTTGGCAATGCTTAGTGGCTACGTACTCTTCTCCGCCACCAGGTACGTGATCTTAACCATGGAAACTTGGACGACGCAGCGGAGCAAAGCCGCCGGCAGAACCATGAGAGGCACGGCAGCTTCCTGTGACTGGGGCATGGGGCATTCTCCTATAAATTTGATCATAGCGTTGTTCGTTGGCCAAGCAACCAACAAAGCTGCAACAGCTTGATCGACCGGAAGTCAGGAGCCATGGCGATCGGTGCATTCTTGGTGGAGCTGCTCTACCTGCTTGGAGGTCTGTCGGTCCTGTGGTTCACCTGGCGGTTGCTGGAGTGGGGTTGGCTGAGTCCGTGGAGGCTGGGCCGGGCCCTGAGGGCCCAGGGGCTCCCCGGAACTGCCTACCGGTTCCCCGCCGGCGACCTTAAGGAAGAAGAGCGACGGCTTGCGGCCGAAAGTACCAAGACTATGCCTCTGCACTCCCACGACGTCAGCGCTCGCGCGCAGCCACTCATCCACCACACCATCAAGGAGCACGGTACGTTGCACGGTACACCACCATCAGCGCTAAACTGTTGGGGATTTTCTTGTTAAAAATTTCTTGCATGGAAAAAAAAAACTGGAACGCAGGTAAAATTTCGATGTTTTGGACCGGGCCTCAACCGAGCGTGATCCTCCATGACCCCAAGCTGGTCCGGGAAGTCCTGTCAAACAAGTTCGGGCACTTCAAAAAGGCGGACCTGCCCTCCAGGTTCATCAAGCTCATCGGAGAGGGGCTGGCCAACCATCAAGGCGAGAAATGGGCTGTTCACCGGAAGATCATCAACCATGCCTTCCTTCTCGAGAAGTTGAAGGTGGCGAACGAATTTAATTACGCTGACAATAATCAGCGCAAGCTCGTTTCCGTTGTCTGTACCAATAGAAGAAAAAGCTAAAATATTTTGGGTGATCTTAACACATTTTGGCGTTGCAGAAAATGTTGCCGGCGTTTACTGCATGCACGAACGAGATGGTACAAAGATGGATCGAGTCCGTGGGGTCTGGCAAGGCGCAGGAGATAGATGTGTGGCCGGAGCTCCAGGATCTCACCGGCGACGCCATCTCCCGCGCCGCGTTCGGTAGCAGCATAAACGAAGGACGAAGGATTTTCCGGATACAATCAGAGCAAATTGAACTAGCAACTCACATGACCAATTTGTACATCCCAGGCTATACGTACGTGAGCTCAGAACCTTTTTTTTGTTGTTGACAATTTCAATTATTTCAAGATTGGATCGAAGTCAATTATTTCAACATCAAACAAAAATAGCAAAAAAGTCATAGCCATTGACAACATAAAATAATTTTACTAGATGATTCATCTAAAACTCAAAAACATAATATGTAACATTTTCTATTTCAAGTAATGATTTATTTTACACTTGCAAAAAAATAATAATACCGAGTAATTTATTTAAACAGATGTTGTTTAAAGCTATAAAAATTTTGACTTTCGTCAAACTCAGAGAGTCTTATATTGATGGATAGAGGAACTCTAAATCCATTCATCTTACAATCGCTAGCTAGTCAAACCCTTCTATATTTAGACCTTGGATTGCAGATTTTTTTTTCAAAATTTATATTTTTTCTATAAAATTGAACTGATTCATATAAAATTTACGTAAGTGTTCAAGTGAAGTTCGTCACGATTACTATGAAATTCATGTGTTCCAAACAAGGCCTTAATTATCTTATTTTCTTGCACCGCTCCCACTGATATTGTTATTGCTGTTCCTCAGCTTTCTACCAACCAAGGTTAACAGAAAGATAAATGCAAATGCACGAGAGGTCGAAACACTACTGAAAGGCATTATCACGAAGAAGGAAAGGGCCATGAAGAAAGGCCAAGCCGACGATAGCGATATGCTAGGCTTGCTACTACAGTCAAACGCCAAAGAGAGCCAGGAGAGTGGAAGCTCCAAACCAATGATGACCGTGGATGACATCATCGGCGAGCTGAAACTGTTCTACTTCGCCGGGATGGACACGACCTCGGTGCTACTCACGTGGACGATGATCTTGCTTAGCATGAACCCTGAGTGGCAGGACCGCACGAGGGAGGAGGTCCTGCGTGTTTTCGGGAGTAAACAGCCGGATCTTGACGGAGCTAACCAGCTGAAAATCGTAAGTTTTCTTTCTACAGCAACAGGTGACCGCTTCCTTAATATCTTTTCTATTGTAGACAGCAGGAATTACTTTAAATTTGGCTCTTGTATATGTGGCAGGTGACCATGGTGCTGTATGAGGTTCTTAGGCTTTACCCACCGGTCACAGCGCTTGAACGGGAGACATACAAGGAGATGGAGCTGGGCGGCGTCAGATACCCCGCAGGCGTGAAGCTTTTGCTACCGGTCGTGACCATCCATCACGACCCTGCTCTGTGGGGAGATGACGCCCACGAGTTCAGGCCGGAGAGGTTCGCGGAGGGGATCTCCAATGCGTCCAAGGACGCGCCGGCGTTCTTCCCGTTCGGCTGGGGGCCGAGGATCTGCGTCGGCCAGAACTTCGCGATGCTCGAAGCCAAGATAGCGCTGAGCATGATCCTGCAACAGTTTGAGTTCCAGCTGTCCCCGTCCTACACGCACGCGCCGTTCCCTGTCAGTACGCTGCAGCCCAGTCGTGGGGCACAGATCAAGCTCAAGAAAATCTGATGTTTAATTCAGCTACTTCGTCACTGTATCTATGCAGTTTATGGCTATTCTGAATATAAATAAACATCAAACAATAATAATTGCACATTTCAATTTTACATTATACAGTACATCAGTATATATTTTTTAGATAAAGGAAACATAACTCGCTTTCAGGCTGTAAAAGAAACAAAACAGTAAGGATAAATGAGGGTGGTCTGTGGCAACAACTACTACAGAATAAGTACTTAAGTAATAAAACAATAGGAGAAATTCAGAGAAAACAGGGAGACTCATATTTCTAGATAGGCCTTATGAAAATGAAAGAAACATTCCTAAGCCTAGGTTCCTTCCAGTTAGGGTATGGGAATCAAATAAGGTTTTGGGAAGATAAATGGGCTGGAAATTACTACACTTTTAAAGCAAAATTTCCATCTTTGTATCATATTACAAGGGAAAAAACCATATTTCTGTAGCTTCAGTTTTAAGTTGAGTCAGGATATCCTTAGTAGATCATAATTTAAAACAATGGTATCTCATAGTAGCTAATTTTGTTTTTGTGAATCTTAATACACAAAAGGACTGTTTCAAATGGAGCTTACAACAAACTGGACAGTATACAGTACAATCAATGTACAAGCATTTAATCAGTGATGGAATAATTGTGAACAATAAGATTATCATGAAGTTAAAAATGCAATTAAAAATTAAAATTTTTATACGGTATCTCTTCCGACGTGTTACTTTAACTAAAGATAACTTAGCAAAAGGAACTGGCAAGGTAGTGAAAATTGTTGTTTTTGTTCACAAGTTGAAACCATAAAACATATTTTTTCGACGGTCACTTTGCTAAGTTTCTTTAGAGAATTGTTCGTTGTTCTTTTAATTTATGTCCACCTCATAACATCACTCGTATGTTTTGCTCTTGGCTTACAGGTTGTGACTCTAAATTAAAATACAATTGTTGATAGGAGCATTTGCTTTATGTTGGGCTCTCTGGATAAGCAGAAAGAAAGAATTTCCTGCCATTGAAAAAACTCCTAATTCCTTTTCAGCCACAGAAAAATTCTCCTTCCCTTCTGTGACACTAGTTTAGATTTTCTTTCCCCATGCTTGTTGTGTTAGGCTGGTAAATAACATCCCAATGCTTGTTGTGTTTTTTTTTTTCTTTTTCCTTTTTTCTTTTCAGCCTTATTTTCTTAGATAAAATGTAAATAATACTACTGCATAAAAAAAATGCTTAGGTGGGTCACTGCTCGCCTATTTTTCCCCAGGATATAACAAATTGGAAGCAGTTCAAATTGATTTCTCTCCTACCAAACCAACAACAGTATGGTTGTACGTAGAGATCGGCTTACAAATTCAGGGGAAAAGATGAAAACCAAACCCCCATAAGTCTCCTTCCACCCGCACCCAGTGTAAAAAAATTCTTTTAAAAAATTACAGGCCTAGATATGTAAAAAGAAAGTTACCAAAATTAGACACAAAATTTCTCTAAAGTTTGCAAAAAAAAAATATTAATAAAAGAAACTAGTATTTTCGGGTATTTACCGCTAGCTCCAAATACTGGTCACCACCGTAAAAACGAAAACTGTTAAATTCAATGAATTTCGGTCAAAATTGATTTCACTGCCTGCAGCACAACTGCACCACGGTCAGAACGATGGGTTTCCATAGAAAACCAAGGACACTTGAATCGAATGATCTCGACATGTTCTTCTCCGGCCCCAAGGGAGGCAGTAGCAAATAATCACCAAGACGATGGAATGGCTTACTTCCTGCTACCTCCATTGCAAAATATAAGTATTTCCACTTTTGAATAAAGCTAAATTTATTTAACTTTTACAAATAATATCTAGAAAATTACATAGGGTTTAATATAAAAATAATTTTTATGGAAGTTTGTTTCATGATTATTTTAAAAAAATATAATTTTTATATAATAAAATATTATTAATTTTATATTATTAATAATCAAAGTGACAAAAATTTGACTTTAACTAAATCTAAAAGTGCTTATATTTTGAAACGAAAAAAGCTAAGGCGTCTGGTCTCTGAAGGAAACATCACATCACAGGAGCAAACAATAGTAGTAATAAATCCTAGTCTATTACATGGATATGATAATAGGAGCATGCCGAAAGTTACAGACTTCAGTCATGCACCTCTTCTCGACATATTGGATGGCGTTTTAAGCTTCGAATTACTTTTTTTAGTTTATTCTTTGTTCTGTTGGATTCTGTTTAGTTTGGATTTGTTTGCTTAGAAGCCTCAGCAACTTTTATTTGTAATGTACAGCCGTAATCTCTCTTGAGACCAAGCTGGATCCTATTTGCTTACCATTATTAAAAAAAAAATACATGACGGACCTGGCCTTCTTTTAGATGCACAACGGAAACGACCCCCTACACAGTTTGACCTGCGAAAACTAACCGAACTACGTCCCCAGACACGGGTTTGACTAGGAAAACTAACCAGACTGCACCATAATATTATATACATGTACTAATTTAAAGACACGTAGGAAATATTAAAATAATCCGTCAGCTTGTGTAATGCTTCAAGCCTTACGAGATTGGCAATCGGACCTGCATAGAACCAATCTGAATAATATTTTTTGCCTTCGCTCACAATTATTCTTATCCCTTATGCAATAATTTTTTACTTGCTTGACATTACAGCTGTAATATTATAAGAATATTTAGCATTAAAAATTGGATTAAGTTGGCTCGTAACTATTGTACCTTTGTCCTAAAATATGTGTTTCGATAGTAGACCGCCAGATGTTAGAAATGCTTATACTATGTGATGGACGTAGTGCTACATCAATCTTGAGAAAACATGTAAATAGCTATACATAGAAAATATGTTATATAGTACTGATGTGAGAAACTAAATCAACTATAGCCAACCATGTGGGCAGGGCAAAATGGGCTAGTACGTCCAACTGTTTCTGCTCGGAAGTTGACATAGGTTGTGCTTGGGCCTAGATACAAAATGTTGGGCCGGCCTGAGCATGGCCTCTCCTCTCCACGGATCCTCGTGTTGTTAACTTTTCTCTGGGTCTAGGAGTGTAGATTCGAGAGTATCTGTGTCGGTAATAGATCTGTGGTTCGGAGGTGGTCAATACCTTCGGATCCGGTCGCCGAAGTCGAGGAAGATGATCCGGCCATCTGCCCTTGTTGGTGCGGTCCTCTGCGCTTGGGCAGCGTCGGTCGGTGGAGAGGGCAGTGGCGTTGGAGTCACGGCGACGTCGTCGATCTCTCGGTGGCGGCGGTCGTCGTAGCGGTGGCGCTTCCCGTCGGCACAGCGCCCTCTCACAGATCGGGTTTAGGGATGTCGGTGAGGTGCGGCGGTACGGATGAACTTAGGTCATGATTTCCGGCCGGCCCCCCACCTCTATTTATTGTGGCGCTGGCGACAGGGGCCCACCAGCCATAATGGGCTGGGCGCCCCCGATCAGGGCGCGATTAGATCAAGGGCCCATTAAGGCCGTTGGGCTAAAACGGGTGAAGATCAATTTCTAACATTCTCCCCCTTGATCTCACTTTTTACTTTTATCTTTATTACTTTTAACTTCACTCATTTCATTACAGATTAATGCATAGAACTGCCTCATCGTCACGGTCAATCGCCGATAGACTTAACAGCTACAATACATTTTTCTGTTCTGAAATAGTTACTATACATTTTGGGCCATCTTTTAGTTCAGGAATCACAGGCTTTCCCTTAAACCCATGCCGGCAACATGTTCAATAAATACTCTGGGTGGTAAGCCTTTAGTAAGCGGATCCGCTAGCATCTTTGCGGTGCTTATATGCTCAAGACTTATGATTTGATCCCGAACTTTATCTTTCACAACATATGTACTTTATGTCAATGTGTTTGGCAGCACCACTTGACTTATTGTTGTGTGCATACGTTACTGCGGGTTCGTTATCGCAGTACAATTTAAGTGGTCTATAGATGTCGTCAACCACTTTTAAACCGGGTATGAACTTCTTAAGCCAGTTCACCTGCCCCGTAGCCTCGTAACATGCAACAAACTCGGCATACATTGTGGACGATGTAGTGACGGTTTGCTTTGAGCTTTTCCACGAAATAGCTCCTCCAGCGAGAGTAAACACATATCCGGATGTAGACTTTCTATCATCTCTCGCATAATCAGAGTCTGTATACCCCACTATATGGAGTGAATCTGATTTTCTGTACGTCATCATGAGGCCTTTTGTTCCTTGCAAATAGCGCAAGACTTTCTTTATCAATTTCCAATGCTCTATTTCAGGATTGCTCTGGAATCTGCCAAGTAACCCGGTAACAAATGCTAAGTCAGGGCGTGTACATACTTGAGCATACTGTAAGCTTCCGACAGCTGAAGCATATGGAACCGCTTTCATTTGATCGATCTCATATTGTTTCCTGGGACATTGAAATTCCCCATATCTGTCGCCCTTGACTATAGGTGCAGGTGATGGACTACATTTATGCATACCATATTTCTTTAATACTTTCTCTATGTATGCCTTTTGTGACAGTCCCAATACCCCTTTGTTTCTATCTCGGTGAATTTCGATTCCTAAAACGAATGAAGCTTCACCAAGATCTTTCATGTCAAAGTTAGAGGACAAAATCTTCT
>BCLF01000133.1:337330-364334 GCA_001602275.1 Zoysia japonica
ACATTTTCAAAACGAAATGTCCATTTCTGCAGCGGCTGAAGCAATCGTCGAAAACGATGCCACGTTCCTACGGTGACTACGTGACTTTATACTGTCGCTTGAAGGTAACTCCTGGACTCCGCCAATGATGCTGATCGAAACTAGTGTTGGGCAGCCAACCGAACCATACGAATACTTGACTTTTACCTACCGGTTGATAGAACACGGCACCTAATTCAGCTCAAGATGAAAAGGTAAATGCTTTCAGAACTTGCTCAAAGATCAATCTGAAAAGTTTTATAATAAGGGCCGCTTTAGTAGAACTGTCAGCTTCTGATTATTTAGATTCACTTTTGATTCTTCTGTAAAGTGATTCTGTGCTTGAAATTGATTCACTTTGATTTTCTATGAATCACTTCACACAATCAGAAGAAGCTATTTTTTTTTAAGCTCTCAACCTTTTAACTCATTTCAAAGAATTTAGCGTTTGACAGAGCTCCTTTGATTCTGTCTTAGAATTAATTCTACCTCGGAATCAAAAACAAAGGCTTTGTCAAAGGGGCTCTAAATGAGACCTGGGAACCAATTAGGACCAAGTGACCAGTTGGTACTGTGGTCACCAGACGAGCATGGCCAGGTTGCCCCGTCTTCCTGGCGTGTTATCTTGGATGCTACGGATGGGAGAGCATTGCACTAGCCACAGGATGATTCAACTAGTCCGATGGTACTGGAGCACTTGACAATGACTGCGCCAAACTGGTCAGATACCTGAAGAACACGCCGGAGTAACAGTCACGAATCCTCCTTATTGATGGATGCTTTGGAATTGGCACGACACCACCCTGATCTGGCCGTTGCACATGTGAAAAGAGAGCAGCATCAAATCGGATATAATTAGTTTTCTTGCTCAGGATTATAGCGCTAAAACCATGTAATTATAAAGATCTTTACTAATTTGAAAAAAAAAGGAATATAGAACCAAGCACATGTGTGCTACTACTCACTCTATCCCAATAAAAACTTATTTTAGATTTTGTTGACTACAACTTTGAACAATGATTACTACAGATTCGGTTAACTTTAAAAATCTAGTATTTGTACTTTTAAATTCATCAAATAAAATTCTTTCATAATATATATAAATTATATTATTAAAATTAATTAAATTTATCAAAATCATTGATCAAATCGTAGTCAATAAAACCTAAAAATAAGCTTCTATTGAGATGGAAGTAGTATATCTTTGAGTCACTCTGATGTAGCACATCTGATATATGAAACATTTCTATACAGCATTAAAAACATTAATGTTCCTTCCTCTCTCTTCTGTCTCCTCTCTAGAAAAGAAATTGGCGCCTAAATTGCCCAGATTACAAGCCACTGGATTACCCCTTTTATGTGTCTAAGGGCCCACAACTAAAATTTAATAAGAGCTCAGAAAAATTTGTGAAATAATCCGCGAGCCGAGCCTTTTTATCACCTCCTAAGATGCGACATTTGATTGGCCAGCTCCAATAAAGGAAGAAAATGAACATTGTTATCCAAAGTTTAAGGATTAAATTAATATCTCTGAAAGTTGAAGGATAAATTCATAAAATTCGACTATTTTAAAAGTTATTTTAAAAAAGTTGGTGGCTGAGTCACGAGAGACAGAAACAAGGCAAGCACGAATCACAATTGGAGACGGCAGCAACGGGCGCGATCAAGACTGCACGAGACGGGCTGGGCGGCGGCACGAGCCGGCCCTCTGGCGTGCAGACGCCTTGGACCGGAGCGCGGTGGGGCCAACCGAACCATACGAATACTTGACTTTTACCTACCGGTTGATAGAACACGGCACCTAATTCAGCTCAAGATGAAAAGGTAAATGCTTTCAGAACTTGCTCAAAGATCAATCTAAAAAGTTTTATAACAAGGGCCGTTTTAGTAGAACTATCGGCTTCTAATTATTTAGATTCACTTTTGATTCTTCTGTGAAGTGATTCTGTGCTTAAAAGTGATTCAGTTTGATTCTTTACGAATCACTTCGCATAATCAGAAGAAGAAGTTTTTTTTTAGCTCTCAACCCTTTAATTCATTTCAAAGAATCATTTAATAAAATCAGACAACAAAAATCACTTCTCTTAAAAAAATAGCGTTTGACAGAATAAATTCTGAGATCTGGACATGTATGCTTCGTACTCTCTCCGTGACGTTTTTGACTTTTTGAAATCGACCATTCGTTTTATTTAAAAATTTTGCGAAAATATTATTTATTTTATTGTGAAATAATTCATTATTAAAAATACTTTAAGCTTGACTTATTTATGTTACTCTGCATCTGCTCCTGCTCTGTTAATGTACCATCAGAAAAGGAGGGAAACAACCAAGATGCTGTAATTTACTAACAGATGAGTCCGGACGGCATATATTGCTGAACTGGACGGGTATTTATACATTTTCAAAACGAAATGTCCATTTCTGCAGCGGCTGAAGCAATCGTCGAAAACGATGCCACGTTCCTACGGTGACTACGTGACTTTATACTGTCGCTTGAAGGTAACTCCTGGACTCCGCCAATGATGCTGATCGAAACTAGTGTTGGGCAGCCAACCGAACCATACGAATACTTGACTTTTACCTACCGGTTGATAGAACACGGCACCTAATTCAGCTCAAGATGAAAAGGTAAATGCTTTCAGAACTTGCTCAAAGATCAATCTGAAAAGTTTTATAATAAGGGTCGCTTTAGTAGAACTGTCAGTTTTTAATTATTTAGATTCACTTTTGATTTTTCCGTGAAGTGATTCTGTGCTTAAAAATGATTCACTTTGATTCTCTACGAATCACTTCACACAGTCACTAAAAGCTATTTTTTTTACCTCTCAACTTTTTAATTTATTTTAAAGAATCACTTAATAAAATCAAACAACAAAAATCACTTCTCTTAAAAAAAATAAGGTTTGACAAAGCTTTTTTGATTCTGTTTTAAAATTAATTCTGCCTTGAAATCAAAAGCAAAGGCTCTGTCAAAGAGGCCCTAAATGAGACCTGGGAACCAATTAGGACCAAGTGACCAGTTGGTACTGTGGTCACCAGACGAGCATGGCCAGGTTGCCCCGTCTTCCTGGCGTGTTATCTTGGATGCTACGGATGGGAGAGCATTGCACTAGCCACAGGATGATTCAACTAGTCCGATGGTACTGGAGCACTTGACAATGACTGCGCCAAACTGGTCAGATACCTGAAGAACACGCCGGAGTAACAGTCACGAATCCTCCTTATTGATGGATGCTTTGGAATTGGCACGACACCACCCTGATCTGGCCGTTGCACAAGTGAAAAGAGAGCAGCATCAAATCGGATATAATTAGTTTTCTTGCTCAGGATTATAGCGCTAAAACCATGTAATTATAAAGATCTTTACTAATTTGAAAAAAAAAAGGAATATAGAACCAAGCGCATGTGTGCTACTACTCACTCCATCCCAATAAAAACTTATTTTAGATTTTGTTGACTACAACTTTGAACAATGATTACTACAGATTCGGTTAACTTTAAAAAATCTAGTATTTGTACTTTTAAATTCATCAAATAAAATTCTTTCATAATATATATAAATTATATTACTAAAATTAATTAAATTTATCAAAATCATTGATTAAATCGTAGTCAATAAAACCTAAAAATAAGTTTCTATTGGGACGGAAGTAGTATATCTTTGAGTCACTCTGATGTAGCACATTTGATATATGAAACATTTCTATACAGCATTAAAAACATTAATGTTCCTCTCCCTTCTGTCTCCTCTCTAGAAAAGAAATTGGCGCCTAAATTGCCCAGATTACAAGCCACTGGATTACCCCTTTTGTGTGCCTAAGGGCCCACTTTTTAGGCGAGAACAGGTATAAGCTGATGGCCTAAAATGAATGAAGTTGCCGATGTGCTTCAATCTCAATGGTGTTTCAAGGCCAGGGAGCACCGATGAGTGAGCACCGTCATGAACCTTGGATTGCACTGCGCTATAAACTTGGTGGTATCCAGCCTAGGTTTGATTGGCCACTTCATTCTCATTCTTTTGCCACCGGCAGGCAGCAGAGCTCCAATAAGGCATGCAGGATATGCCATGATTAGGCTATCAATACATATTTGTCATGCCAAATGGAACAATACTGGCCTTCCTGTGAGAGTTTGCTGCTACTCCTGCTGTGCCAGCAATGCCGTTGAGCGATCTCGCATATAGGTTCGACTCTGTTGTTAATCTATCAGAAGAATCACTTGCAGGCCCTGCTGATAAATGAAAAGGGGCCGCTCTCATGTCCAGAGCAACATCAGGGACAGTTGTACTGTTTGCACAGGCATATGCCTGCTGATGCAACGTATACCTTTCGGCCTGGGACGGCTCAGAGCAAGCTGCCTTGACGGACGTCTGATAATAACCATACGTTTGCGGAATTTGTTGTTGGGGATGATATCCTGAGTTCATTGCAAAGCTTCGTGTGCCGTAGGGGTCCTTGGTGCTCCCATTTTCATATGGCATTACTGGACCAACAACCCTTCCCGGTCTCGCTGTAAAACAGAGAAGCATTATATGGCTACATAGCCAACAGCCAAACAAGTAAATGAAAGGTGACCAAAACATACCTGCTGGCACTCTTTGTGGAGGATGTGAGGTTCTCGAGACGTTGCCAGAAAATCTTTGTGTCTCACAAGGATTTTTGTAGGACTCATCAGAAGGCTTGTCCCTTGATGGGCCAGTACGGGATTGTTCCTTGACAGGAATTGGAGTTGAGTGAACAATAGTAGATCTGTATAAACAAATCAATCAATCAATCAATAAATAAATAGGCTTACAGTAAAATGCAAGAACAAAATGATCAGTCGGGGATAACATAACTATAAATGCAGCATTCAGGCATGTTTTCGAAGGCATATTAATCATGCTGCCATCTTTAGTGAGCAGAATTACCACATACTTAAATTATATTGCCAATCTAAACTTCAGCAGGTTTTATGATTAGTGCAATCTGGATTGTCTATAAAATTGACGCCTGAGAACCTGACAACCAGCACTAACATTGGAAAACCGTACTCTCCATGATACCAATCATGCTACCAGAAATGTAGCCGAAACCAATATAACAAAATTGTATGGTCCATGAACAAAGGCATTTGTTATCCTAACTCCAGTAATCAGAATCCAATGTGTTCCTACTGCTCAACAGTAGGTTAGATTGCCTAACCATGTCACTTAGGTCTCTTAGTAGCAGATGTAGGTCACTAAAAGCGAGTCACTTTTTTATTATATCAAATTCAGAAGACACTGTTTTTGAAAGTTAGATGACAGTGACATGAACTAACACAAGAAAATAATGAAAATGAACAAGACAATACAACCCATCATTACCTAGGAAGTGAAGTGTGTTTTCTTTCCATGGGAATCACAGGGCCATTTCCATTATTCTCTTCGAGATGAGCAAATTGCTTTCTGAACTGATCAACAGCACTGCAGAAAGAAACACAGGTACAGAAAACAATGCTGTCAGAGAGTGCTGATGTAACTGCAAAAATATACAAATGTTCGAAAAACACCATAAAAATATACGTGTCCAATGATAAAATGGCTACAACCTCGGATATAGAAAGGTTGTCCGCTCCGTGCCATTCATATAGTCTTTCAGCAATTGCGGATGGTATTCTAATATTTCACGAAATATCAGCTCTCTTATGTCTTCCTTTGTCACTCTTCTACGTTCAAACTCAAACTCCATCTTTGTGATTGGTTGACAAGATGGTTCTCTCTCAACCTTGGCTAGCCCTTTGAAGTATGGATGAGCCAGTGCCTGAATAGATCATTATTACAAAATGAATATCATTGTTTCCTCCGCAATAAGATTTACTTGTGTTGGTGGCGGTAATGAATAGAGTAGAAAACAAGTTGCAAGGACAAACTTAAATACCTCTTCTGCGGTTGGACGATCCTTTGGATCAAATGCTAATAGCCTTCGCAAAAGATCCAATGCCAAAGGATCTGCATTTGGAAACTTCTGTGAAAATGAGATTGGCTCTTTCTTTCTCATGCTGCTCAGATACCTCCTTGCTTTGTCGTTGCGGACCTGGAAGCAGAAATAATGATGTCAGCCTTCAGTAACTTGTTAGTTATGAATATTAACTTAGTTATGAATATTAAATAGACTTTTGAAGTTTACCCAAATTAACATGTCACGTACCCGAGAGATAGTATCCATCGATGGTGTGCCTAGAAGATCAGTCATCAAATCTAACTGATGGACAACATTTTTACCAGGAAACAAAGGCTTTCCTGTTAGCACCTCAGCAAATATGCATCCAATGCTCCAAATGTCAATGGCTGGTGTATACTACAATAGGAATAATACATGAGTACAACTGTACAAGAATATAACCAAATGTAGTAACATTATGCTGAAAAAGAAGACAAAACACTACATAAAAGTTTGCAGAGTTAAAGAACAACATTTCTCATGAACATTTAAAGATTTCATATAAAGTGTTGTTGTTGATTTAAATATCTCATATACTATGTGGACACATATTGTAGTCATAATGTTTACCAAATAAATGGTCGTATCCAAGCAGTTGTCACATCAGATCTATATCAATGGTTATATCTTTTTCATCTGTACACAAAACTAAAGAGGGTTCCAAATAACTCATAGCTGAAGAAGAACGAGTAAGTACCATTAAAAATGATGATTCTCAGCTACATTTTCAATAAAATTTAACCAAGGGTTTAATGTTGTACCACAAATCTTACCTTTGAAAAGAAGGATCCACAAAGCTCTGGAGCTCTGTACCATCTTGTTGCAACATAATCCTGCAGAGAGAATGAGCAAAAGGACATCGTTATGACAACTAAGTCTCACATAATCCTCCAGATAGCCAGAAACAAAAGATAAAAGAAAAAAAAACCGCACCGTCCAAAAGATCGTTGTTGGGGTATCACTGAATGCAACTCTTGCTAGTCCAAAATCACAAATCTTCAGTTTGCAGTTAGAGTTTGCTAATATATTTTTTGGCTTTAAATCCCGATGATAAACATTAGCTGCAGTTACATGGAAACACTATCAGCAAGGTGGGAAAAAGTCATCCATATAATATTTATATTCAGAGATGCAGTATACGGTAAGAACACAATGTTTGTTGAGATAACTACATGACCAAGACACAGTATTTGGAACAGTGTTTGCAAAACAATCAGCAAATGTCTCCCCAGACTAAATCTCGCATCAGAAAGTGCCAGATAAGCCTATTTCAATACAACCTCACTTGGTAGTTATTTTGCAACTAATTATTCATTAAATAATTATACTGCAAAACAGCTTGTGTTTAATGAACCTGACTCAATGTTTCTTCCCTAAAGATGAGGACCAAATAAATAGGATCTATGCCACTTTACAATGCATTCACTGAACGTTACAAAACGAAATTATCTAAACAGAAGAGACCAGCTCACTGCCATGTCACTGTAACATAAACCATATGTACATGTTTTCCTAGTAAACATTGCAGATCTCACAGCAACAGTTCCCTACCTGTATGAATGTATTTCAGAGCACGGAGCAATTGGTATAGAAAGAATTGGTAATGTTCCTTCGTCAAGTCATCATTTGCCTTAATAACCTGGTGAAGGTCAGACTCCATAAGTTCAAAAACAACATAAATATCTTTGAAGTCCCTTCTTGATGGAGGCAGCATTATATGTTTGATTTCAACAATGTCAGGATGTCTTAGGAGTCTCAGAAGCTTGATCTCACGAAGAATCCGTGCTGCATCAGATATGTGCTCGAAGATGTCATGTATCTTCTTGATAGCTACTTTCTCTCCTGTGTGGACATCTATTGCAGAGCATACGACCCCGTAGCTTCCTTTACCAATGACTTCCTGAATCTTATATCGACTTGCATCCCCATACTCCGTGAAAAATTCTGCCTCCGCAGAGCTCTGCAAGAGTTTTTGTGAAGTAGAGTTATCAAATTTGGTACAACGGCTTGGAGTCCCCACAACAAAGATGCTTCAATGATCAATGGAACATTATTTCTCCAAACAATCAATGCCAAACGGTAAATGTGGCTTAGCCCAGAAACAGGAAAGGACACAATTGGTCGCTTGCAGAATTTATTGCAGATGTACAGATGCTTTTAATGGAGCAAATTCAGAGGAGCAACTATTGGAAGCAAAAATTAGGATCAACGAATGGAGATGAAATTCAACTGTTTCGTAGCAAATCAAGAAAATATGTGCCCAAGCAAGATCTTTAAACATACGTTGACAAAACTGAAATCCTGAAAATAAATCCCGTTAAGTCAAATGTTCGTGCATAGATGTGTACGAATCCCACAAGAAAAGGCAACAACTCTTCGCACCGACAGAGAAAAAAAAAAGCAACGGCTTCTGTGTCTTCGAGAGGTGGTGTCTCGAGGCCACAAGATGCGGTCAACTTTTGCATGTGAATTTCAGTACGAACGCACCAAATATTACCTTTTTTTTTCCTCCTTAAAATAGGCAGACAATTTCCAGAATTCAATGAGGTGTTGTCTGGATGCAGAGAACGCAACAAAGAGCAGCAAATGATTCAGTATATACAGGCGAGCAGAGAAAGCGAGAACATGAGCATAATCATATCAAAGGCTCAAAGTTTGTACTACTGGGAAAGGATCATCAACGGCTAACGGCGAACAGAACCAAAATTGACCTTTGTAGAAAAATAAAACAGTATAGCACCAAAAATTCAAACTTTCCGGTTGACACGACACAGAAACGAGGGAGAAGCGCACCGACGATGGTCTTCAAATCCGTTACAAAGATACTCTTGTAGCTAAGAAACAAAAATTTCTGCCAAACAGCAGGGAAAAAAAATCGAGCGTTTCAGCGAAGACGGAGACCGAAATCAACGGGGCAGAGCCGCCGCAGCAGCGAGGAGAAACAAGCTCAAGCACGTGGCGAATTCGCTGCTAAATGCTGGAAACGAAACCGGGATCTGTCGATCCGGAAGCCCACCTTCTTGCGCTGATCGTGCTGCATCTCGCCGGCGCCCGGATCTCGCACCGAACTTCCTCGAAAGAAGAAAAAAACGAAAGGCCGCGCCTTTATCTTTATCTCACCACCCGCCGGCTGTTACGGCGCCGTGAAACGCTCGGGCAGGCAGGTAGAGCACCTCCGAATCTCAATCCCCAAAGCGAGGGTCAGGTCAGACGCGCGGCATTGGCTTGCGCCGCGGCCGAGGACAAAGAGGGCGCGGCGCCGGCGTACGGATCGGCCAGAGCGGGGGGAGACGGCGGAAGGGAGGGCGGAAGGAAAACGGCCCGGGGGAGACCCTAACCCTGGCGACGCCGGCGCGGGGCAGGGCTAGGGCTCCCTCCCTCTCTCTCTTTCTCCTCCTCCTCCTCGTGGTCCGTGCTCCAGCTCGCGGCGGGGAATAAGAGAGAGAGAAGAGAGAGGGGACGGGTGGAGGTGGTGAGGTGGTGGGCTCGGGGGCTGCGTTCGTTTTTTTTTTTTCTTCTTTTGTTCGGCATGCATCTATCGCAAGGGGGCTCTGAAATCCGCGCGTGGACGGGATTGCCCCCCGTTGGCCGCCCGTCGTGGGTCGCGTCGCTGGGACGCCGTCCGATCCGCATCTCCCTCCCTCGCCTCGTCGCCTGTCTGACCTCCTGACAGCTTCGGAGAAGATTCTTAAAATTATGTTTTATATATATACATATTATATTACTTAAATTCTTCATAAAACATAATTTTATAATATGTAATTTTTATATTAAAAATTATTTAAATTTATAAATATTATTAATTAAAATTGACAGCGTTTAACCAAACTCATAAATACTTATTATATTTGAAGACGGATGAAGTAGCTTTTAAAATATTAAAAAGTTAGCTTAAAAGCTAAAAACTTATTTATAGCTATTTTTTAATTTTTGATGTGCAGAGAAGTTAATTATATATTATAAAAGTCAATAATCACTATTTCATCAGTTAACTTTTTAACTAACCAACCATCAGCTTATCTAAAAGCTTAAAGCTTCAGCTCAAACAAAAATTCCTAACAATGGTGCGCGGCAACGGCAAGTCAGTGATGGCTCCCGCCTATTTCAGGCGGGTCAATCCACACGATCGTTAGTGGCCTTATTAATCTGGATCGGCCAAATTTGTCTCTGGATACGGTACCAGTTTTTGGACCTTTGGATAATGCTGCGACGAGGAGAGACATTTCCATTTCAGCAAGGAGGGAGCCGATCTTCACATACGATGATCTATCTTCTTGTCCCGACTCTGGCTGCGATCAGAATTCCGCGCTTTTCGAACCATATCCACGTCGGATAAAGCGGGCGCGGTCCTCGTTATCCAACCATCTTCCTTGGGGATTTTTTTGAACTCCAGCCGCGTGTCCCGGTGTCCGTGTCTCCGTGATCCGTCCGCGCGCTGCTCTGCTCTGCGCCGCGCTGCGGTGCCCGGCGCCTGCTTTGCGTGGTTGCCACGGCATTCTTCACGCACGCACAACCACTTTGTTACCGTTGCCGCATCCAAATTTTTTGAAAAAGCTGCCGGGCATCTCGACCTTTCCTGGTTTTCCTTCCCCTCGTTTTTCCTCCTTTCGTCCCAAGCCCCACCTCGGCTCGGTGCTGTTATTAGTTTGCGTACTTGCGCTGCTCGCACGCCATTAGCTTTCGTTAAAGGTGTGCCGTCGCAGATCGCCATAGCGCCCTCACCATCACGGTGGCCGCCGACTCCACACCACACCACACCACACATGGGCGTCGCCTCGGTGCTGCTAGTTGCGTACTTGCGCTGCGCGCACCGCATTAGCTTTTGCTCAAAGGCGCAACATCAAATCTTTCCGAGTCTGGATCAAACAAGCAAAAGCACATGCCACCTAGCAACTATGCGAGGTATGGAGTACTACTAACAGAAGGTGGCTAACACGTGATCGACCTGTTGAAGAAAAGAAAATTCACCACAAACTACTGTCCCGTTCAGCCAGCGTGGCCGCCACAGACTGACAGGACTGCTAACCTGATGCGGTTCTAGAAGCCCTTTCTCGCACGTCTTTTTCTAGCGGAAGAGGATTTTTCGTAGTACCACGCTTTCCACCTGTAAATACTCACCCAACTCTGGCAGCAACGGGTCTCCGGTAACGCTTCCGCTATCGTCGTCGTAGTAGCACCTCTTTGACGTATCGCTCGCTTGCTTCCGCCGGTCGTAAAGTCGGATCCCTTTCACTTCCCGGTGGTGTATACCTCACACCAGCGTCAGGGTTTAAAAAATTGATAAAAACCGATCGATTTTTACGATTTTCTATAAAATCAAATATATACCGGTTGGTTTTGACTTAAAAAATCACAACAGTCATTGTACCTCGACTGACTAACCGGTCGGTTTTTTAAACCTTGACCAGCAACGCGTCGATTCAACATATAAACAAATACTACCGGCAGGTCCGGCCCCGACGACGACGATGGTTGTGTATTCTTCGCGAGATGGCGAGACGCGCGCGCACACCAACAATTTCCGTTCGGCGGTCGCCGTCCCCGGCGTCCGTGGGCGGAACCAGCCCGTTTCGACGGGGTGTTTTCCGCCATTTCCTACGCGCTGACCGCGACCCGCCTACCTTTCGGTACGCCTGACCTGACTTGCCTTCCCCGAGTGTCGGTGAGCGAGGGGCGCGTGGTGGGTGACCCCGGCTGTCTGTCTCGCCGGGGCGCGCGCTAGCACTTGGCGGGTCGTAGTCGGAGCAGAGCTCGTCAACCGTACGTTCCCGTCGCCGCCGCGCGACGTGTCGGGCGCCCGTGGCTCCGGAGGCGCCGCTCCCGCGCGCGCGGTGACTGTTGCTTGGGATAAAATCGGCGACGCCCTGCTTTTCTTCTGCGCGCGCGCGGTGACTGTTGCTTGGGATATAATCGGCGACGCCCTGCTTTTTTCTTCGTACGCGCGCGTCCTTCTGCGCGCCCCTTTTTTCCCTTCTCGTTCACGCGGAGCGAAACGGGCGCGACAACGCTTTCTTCGGAAGCCGTGGAGGTTGCGTCGCATGACGAGCAGACGGCGATCACCGACCACCACAACACCATCACACGGTTCCTCTCGCGGCCTCGTCCTCCTCAGTCGTCACCGCCTGGCGATGATTCTTTACGCGATGGCAACCAACAGCCTCGTGTCGCTCGAGCTGGATGCCTTGCTTGCCCGGCCACTGTCTATCACCGTCCGTGAGAACTCATGCTGCTGGTGCTACAAGACATGTCGAATCGTGAAACACGGCACTAATTACACCTGTCGATAGATGGAACCGGACCAGCTCGTCGAAAAATAAAACCAGCGACCCAAGATGATACAGGAGTGGCCAGAGGGGAAATGTTCATGACGCGCTCACGAGCAACACGACCGCGAACTAATCCCAACCCGCCGAAACGGATATGGGTTCACGCGACGCTGCCGAGCACATTACTGCCACCTCGTAGCTGTCCCTCCCGTGATGAAAACGGTTGGTTGCTGGTGCGCATGTGTTCTATAGCTACCCTGCACTGTGCCACGTGAAGGTCAACCCTAAAAAACTGTTAGCCAGGCACTCATTGGCGCGTCATGGCAAGTAGTAGTAGTGGAGTATATAACCGACTGAACACATACTACTATCATTTTGTTAGGTCCACTGTATATGCGTGCTGACGCAGTGTAAAGAAACCAAAGAAATACTGTACGATAGCAACTATAACCATTTTATAGACTCCACTTGAGCAGATGGGGTCCTACGTACGCCCATGATGTGCCACAGCGACCTGCCAAAATTCTTCCAGTTATGTTCTGCAGTCAGTGCAAACAAAAAAAAAAGGTTAAAACAGATGTGCTTTCTGTCGATCCATGGAGGTAGTAGCAGCTAACTAGCCATGCTTGGGTTGGGACCAAATATCCACAGAAGAGTTCAGCGCAGGTTGGGGGAGGGTGAGCAGATGACAAATGATATTACAGATCACAGATCCCAGGTGGCCAGGCATCTCGCCTCCTACGACCCCAAGGATTGTTCCTTAGGTTGCCTCCTTTGTAATTCTGTGAAATTGAACTCATTTCTATATAAAATTTTTGTGTGAATTCTGAAATTCTTACGTTCCAAAGACGCCCTCAGTGTGGTACGCACGTCGCCACAGACAGGTTCCCCGCGGTCAACTCGGTTGGCTTGTCGCGGAGCACGGTGTGCCGCACCCAGCGGTGAGGGATCGGTACGATTCCGTTCATCCATCCGCACGCGCCGAGCTGGCTGGTGGTCGACGAAGCCTCGACGCGTCGCGACGCACCGACGATCGACTGGAGAGAACAGAAGCGTCCTCGTGGCGTCGTCGTCTATCAGTCTCAATCGGTGGCGTGAAATGCGGTGCACGTGGTGATCCGGCGGGCCGGGGCCAGGGGAGAGATAGCGATGCTTCGGCACGGGACAAGGGATGCATGGATCGGCCCTGCTTGCCGTGGGCTTCCTCGACAGGTGTAGGCAGCACGGGGCCGCTCCGAAAATGTGTAGCTTTCACGACAGGTGGCTCATGGGTGATGGGTGTGGAAAAGGAATACTGGAAGGAATTCTGATGCTGACGCCCAGCATTGAGGACCCAGAGCAGCGAGAAATTGTGTTCGGCGCAGCACGGAGACGTCGGAGAGCCAAGATTTGTGCTAGAAGTTTTGTATGACTTCTTCCTTATTGGCCCGGTCCATGCCACTCTACTTGTGATGGGCCTCACGTGTTCTTCGCGGACCCCTTGCCATCGACATTAACGGGCCTTTCTTCTTTCAACTCGTTGCCAGACCACTTTCGAAATGGAACTCGTTGCCGGCCCTTTTAAATGCTCTATCCCCTAGTTTCAATCTTTATCCTCGTCGGCCGGAAGAGCATTTAGTCCTGCAGGCATGGGCAGGGGCCATGCACCATGCAGCGCTTCGATACTGTTGCTGTCAGATGGGGATTGGGGAGGACATGGTGATGGAGCTCCAAGTCTGGACAGCGGTGATGATAGCGGCTTCGAGTTCGATTGGCAAAGCTAGAGATGGGAATTGAGCGCTGCATGGCCCGTGCCTTGCAGGGCTAAAAATACTTTCCGCTGGTTGGCCTCCCAGTCCGAACGAGAGATCAAGCTGTCGTCCAAACCAGCCAGCCGCGTGCGTGTTTCGAAACCCGAAAACCAGGCTTATAAATATGGCCACGCCCACACAAACAACCTTTCATAGATCAGGAAAAAACACATTTTTTTCTCTCGAAAATACAGCGCAAACGCATCAAGCCACGCGCTGGCGCCCAGCTAGCGCGTGGTCACGATGGTCCAAATCGCCGCCGACGTCGAGCGCTTCCCCGGGGTGGTGGAGGCGGAGCACGACGACGATGCGTCGCCGATCGAGGAAGTCCGGATGACCGTGCCGACGAACGACGACCCTACGCTGCCGGCGTGGACGTTTTGGATGTGGACCCTGGGGCTGCTGTCCTGCGTAGGCCTGGACGTTAAGCTCAAAGCTCAGCTCGTTTTTGGCTCGGCTCGGTAGATTTTCAAACAAGCTAAACTCATATTTCAGCTTGCTTCAATTACAAGTCGAGCTGAGCTAGCTTGCAAGCTACTCGTAAGTCAACCAAGTTTAAAATTGTATTTTATTTTTATTCAAAAAAGTATATCTTCTCGTGATAATAATAATTTAAATGTATAATAAATTTGTTTTACACTTTCTTTTAAGCAAGAATGTCACGAGAATGATGTCGAGTTTGTGGCATTTTTAGAATCGATGGTGACATAAAATTTATGAAATGATATCTTTTCAGATCAAGTGATGAAATTTGAAGACTATTATGGCTTAGTTATCATCTTAGTTTTTTCTAAATTTTTTATTAGATATTATTTTAGTATTAAATATATCTACAACTTCAAACCTTTTATCTATATTTGAAATGTTTTTTAATTGTGTTTCACATACCGAGCTCGCAAGCTAAACAAACTAGCTCGAGCTTGTATCATGCCAAATCAAACTGACACTTTAGCTCGTTTTATTTTTCAAGCCAAACCAAAGCTAACTCGTTTTTTTCACAAGCTCGCGCAAGCCAAACCAAGCCGAGCCGAGCTGGCTCGGCGTCCAGGCCTAGTCCTGCGTCCTCATGAGCTTCCTCAACCAGTTCTTCTCGTACCGCACCGAGCCCATCATCGTCACCGAGATCACGGTGCAGGTGGCCTCGCTCCCGCTGGGCCACCTCCTCGCGCGCGCCCTGCCCCCGCGCAAGATCAGGGCCCCCGCGCTCCTCGGCGGCGGGGAGTTCTCGCTCAACCCGGGTCCCTTCAACATGAAGGAGCACGTGCTCATCTCCATCTTCGCCAACGCCGGGTGCGCCTTCGGCAACGGCTCCGCCTACGCTGTTATGATCGTCGACATCATCCGCGCATTCCACCGCCGCTCCATCTCCTTCGCGGCCTGGATGCTCATCACCACCACGCAGGTGCTCGGGTACGGATGGGCGGGGCTCTTGCGCAAGTACGTGATCGAACCGGCGCACATGTGGTGGCCCGGCACGCTCGCGCAGGTGTCCCTGTTCCGGACGCTGCACGAGGAGGAGGTGGACGAGCTGGAGGCGGAGGGTGGCTGCTGGACGTCGCGGGCCAGGTTCTTCATGGTGTCGCTCGCTTGCAGCTTTCTGTGGTACGCCGTGCCGGGGTACCTGTTCCCGACGCTGACGTCCGTCTCCTGGGTCTGCTGGCTCTTCTCCAAGTCCGTCACAGCGCAGCAGCTGGGCTCCGGCATGAGGGGACTCGGCCTTGGCGCATTCACACTCGACTGGACGGTCACGTCGTCGTTCCTCTTCAGCCCGCTCGTGTCGCCCTTCTTCGCCACCGTCAACGTCCTCGTCGGCTTCGTCCTCTTCATGTACGTGATCGTCCCGGCGGCCTACTGGGGGTTCGACCTGTACCACGCCAGGCGGTTCCCCATCTTCTCGTCGCACCTGTTCATGTTCACGGGACGAGTTAAGACATCACGTCCATCGTCAACGACCGGTTCGAGATCGACATGGACGCGTACAGCCGGCTAGGGAGGATCAACTTGAGCACGTTCTTCGCCCTATCGTACGGGCTCAGCTTCGCGGCGATCGCGGCCACCCTCATGCACGTCGCGCTGTTCTACGGCAAGGAGAGCTACCAGCGCTTCCGCGCCTCGCAGAAGGACAAGCCCGACGTCCACACCAGGCTGATGAGGAACTACGAGGACGTGCCGGACTGGTGGTTCTACGCGCTGCTCGGGCTGTGCATGGGCGTCTCACTCATCCTCTGCACCGTGCTCAAGAACGAGGTGCAGCTCCCGTGGTGGGGGCTCCTCTTAGCCTGCAGCCTGGCCTTCGTGTTCACGCTGCCCATCAGTATCATCACGGCGACGACTAACCACTCGCTGGGGCTTAACGTCATCTCTGAGTATATCATTGGGCTCGTACTCCCGGGCAAGCCCATCGCCAACGTCTGCTTCGAGGTGTATGGTTACATGAGCGTGTCGCAGGCCGTGTATTTCCTCGCGGACTTCAAGCTCGGGCACTACATGAAGATACCTCCAAAGTCCATGTTCCTGGTGCAGTTCATCGGAACGATCGTCGCAGGCACGGTCAACCTCGTGGTGGCGTACTGGCTGCTGGGCTCCATCGAAAACATCTGCCAAGACACACTCCTCCCCGCCGACAGCCCGTGGACGTGCCCGACTGACCGTGTCTTCTTCGACGCGTCCATCATCTGGAGACTCGTCGGGCCGCGCCGCATCTTCGGCTCGCTGGGAAACTACAGCGCGCTCAACTGGTTCTTCCTCATCGGCGCGACGGGCCCTGTCGTCCAGTACACGCTGCACAGGGCGTTCCCCAGCAAGCGCTGGATAGCCATGATTAACCTGCCGGTGCTCATTGGCGCAACGGCCAGCATGCCGCCGGCGACGGCCGTGAACTACAACTCGTGGCTTCTGATCAGCATCGTATTCAACTTCTTCGTGTTTCGGTACCGCAAGAAGTGGTGGGAGCGGCACAACTACATCCTCTCCGCGGCGCTGGACGCTAGCGTGGCGTTCATGGGGGTGTTGCTGTACTTCACGGTGTCCATGGAGAACCGGAACATCAACTGGTGGGGGACGGCTGGGGAGCACTGCCCGTTGGCGTCGTGTCCGACGGCGAAGGGAGTGGATTTAGGCTCCGATAGCGTCTGCCCTGTGTTTTAGTCTGCACGTTTTTAATCAAATGTATTCCCGCTGTACGTATACTCTCTCTGTTTTTAAATTGATTGTTGTTGACTTTTAATTTCAACTTTAAATATTCATTTTATTCAAAAATTTTGATAAAAATTATATATTTTGTTATAATTTAATCAATCACTAGAATTATTTAAATCTGTCGATGTTCTGACCACCGACACAGTAAAATTTATATAATCAGAGAGATTATTCGTGCGCTCTTCGTATTCGAATGGTCTAGTCTACGAAAAAGACTTAAAGATTAAGCCGCAGAGAGACGTAATACCCTACGTCCAAGCAACAAAGAGATCAAATCATATCAGATGTCCAAGCACCAAAGAGATCAAATCATATCAGATCATATAAACTCAAGAATACAAGTACAATGCGAAAAGGCCTTAACTCTAACTCGCGTGAATGGATGTGGTTACAATAAAGTGACTTGAATACAATTTAGCTAACTTTATTTCACTTGTTCTCTTCCTCTTCTCTTCTCTCCTCTTCCCTTCTCCTCTCTCTCTTCTCTAATGCCTATAGTACCTTTTTTTATAGGGTCAGACTGGGGGCATCAACTTGACGCCTACGGAACCTGCTGATCTTCCACCAGGTGGGGCCTCGGTCGTCACCTGAGTTGGTTGTCTGGCACCCACTAGTGCCGGTGCAGTTCGCCGGTGTCTTTCGTACGTCTTTTATTCAGTCGTGAGAGACAAATGACACTTTTCTATTTTGGTTTACCGATCGCTTGGCTGCTTTACCAACTTCTAAAACACTTTATCTCTCGGTAAAATTGCTTTAACTCCTGTTGTATGTTAGCAGAAATCTCTGCGGCTGTTAGTGGTAAGGTTGCTTTACCTCCGGTCGAGTCAGAGCGTTGACTTCTAGCCGTTGGTTGGCTGAATCTTATTGTCGTGCAGCTTTGACCTTTCGTCGGTCGGACTTGAACGCTTGCGCGGTTTCGATCTCTGAGGTCAAGACGTTTTTTATGAGATGTGAACCTTCGTGGGCCGTGGTTTGTAGATGGGCCTTTGTACCCAAGGTATACTATCTCGACATAATCATAATTTAAAATTTTACATATTTGAACTAATTTTTTGAATAAAATGAATAGTAAAGTTAAGATTAAAAGTCAATGACGACATCAATTTAAAATAGAGAGAGTATTTAATAAATAAGATTTCTGTAAATACATGTAGGTGAAGACAGAAGACACCTGATGAACGTTCTCATGGGTTGCTGGCCCCGAAGGAGAAGCAGTTTATGGGCAGAATATTGGCCCAGCACTGCTCTACTTCAACAGAGGATGGTGTCCTAGTTCAAAGCTGACTAGTAATGTCGCAGTCGTAGAAATGCAGAGAGTGCCCAAGCTGACTAGTAATGTCGCAGTCGTAGAAATGCAGAGAGTGCCCATGTCGTTTGTTTGACCAAACGGAAATCCAGTCTCTTGGCGCTGTAGTGATGCTTTTGGTACACACAAACAGTTTTCTGAAGCTCAGCTCTAGCGATTAATAACAGTATCTATGCAAATTTAAAAACGTCGATGCAACTTCGTGGCAAATTATACAGATCCATGATCGATCGCATCCTAGTCTTGGACCGATCGGATCACGTTCACCGGCCTCTTCACATGGGGGGTAGAGACGTATCTCGAGAAACCAACCGACCGTGAAAAAAGTACCCCTACTGCAATTACAAAACGCATATTTACACGAGCCACATGCTCCGATCGCCAGCCTAGTTCGCTAGCACGAGCGTGCATGCATATGCTCGCACCTCCAGCTAGCTCCGATCGGCGCCGGCCTAGCTAGGTTTCCATTACAAAATAGTTGGAGCAACATCTTTTTCTGGTAAGAACACAAGGAAATTCAGCTTCCCCGCAGGCCGCATCCATGCAGGAGCTGCAGAGGAGGAGAAAAAAGCTCACACTAACTGAAGGATGAAGACCAGGCCAGACGATCGATGACACTCCTCCCGGCGGGCTGTTCTACTTCTCCGGCGTGGCTCCGTGTTTATGATCAGACTTCTTCTCCGGCAGCCCGTCGAGACAGGCGCCGGACAGCACGCAGGCGAGGGCGCGCATGACGCCGACCTGCTGCTTGAGCGCGGCGATGTAGTCGGCCGTCTCCTCCAGCAGGCCCTCCACCTCGTCCATGTCCTCGCCGCCCGGCACCAGCTGCCGCAGCAGGGCCACCTTCTCCTCGACCACCACCTCCTCGTCGTCGTCGTTGTACTCCTTGAAATCATCGTCGCCAAGCGCCGTCTCCAACGGCATCGTCACCTTCTTTGTCGGCTGATGTCGGGCAGCAGGCGCCGCGCCGGCGGCGTCCTTCGGGAGCGCCACGAGGGGCCGCCGGCCCAGCGCGCGGCCCCACTGCCGGCCGCGCGACGAGCGCGCCAGACCCAGCTCCGCGGCCGCCTTGATGCGCCTCCCGCGCTCGCGCACGAGCTGCTCCTCCTGCCGCGTCGCGTCGGGTAAGTCTCCGACGACGGCAGGGTGCTCCATCTCCATGCGCATGAGCAGCAGGGCTTCTGGTTACTGGTAGTATCAGACAGACCCGCGGGTGGCGCGCTGGTGGTGAACTGGGGATGTGGGATCGATGGACCCGGGTGAGGTCAGGCAATCTCAATGGACTCTGGCTTCTGGACAGATAATCTCAAACTCGATGTCCGGCGATCGCTCGGAGCGCGGGCGGTCCCGGTTATATACCTGCGCTGGACCCGGGCGAAGGCGCCAGGCGTCAGAGCTATGGCCGAGCGGCGTTCTGTTGGGACGGGAGCGCGGAGGTGGCAGCGGCATGTGGGGGCGGGTGGTGAGGAGCGTGGTGGTGCCGTTCAGTGCATCTGCCAGCCCGGTGCTAGCCTGTGATTGCCTACGAGTCAACTTGCTACGTGTAGCCGGGAGATTATATCGTACCGAGATCACCAATAATGCCACCGGTCCTATAATCATCATCACTCCATGAGGACTCCTGTCATAATTTGGACAAAAAATAGAGAAAGAATCGACAGAAAAAACCTAGCTTGTGTATCATTTGCTTGGTAACGTAGCTGTTCTCACGTCTCCTCCCCGGCTTCCGAAACAGAGATCGGAATCGGATAAACACAGCCAGCGCGCGCTGCTATTCACCGGAGACGGAAGCCCTCGCCGTCGACGACGCATGTGTCGTACGTTTCCGCATGGTCATCTTGGTCACGTGCCCCCAGCTGCGCACGCACGTGACGCCCCCGCGTCCTCCTCCCCGTTCTCCAACGCGAACGACTCTGGCTCGTGCACGACGCCGGGTGGCCACATGCCGCGCCGTGCCTCCCGGAGACCATACATGCCGCTCCATCCATCGCCCGCGCGCGCGACGACGGCTGCGGCGACGACTTGACCTCGATCGCCTCCACTCCCGCCATGCCGATCGATCTGGAGACACGGAGGATCCGCACCGCGCGGGCAGCTAGTCAGAGTGTCCTTCTCGTCGTCGTCGATCGACCCCGTCTCGGACTCACGGCACGAAAGTAATCGTGCGAATCCTCTAATCCCGCGGAAGCAACGGCCCGCCCGGGTGCTCCGCCTTTTGGGCTTTGCTGGCCATTACCGTGTCAGCGGTTTAAGCACTGTTGTGGATGCACGTGATCTGGGCTGATGACTCGCCCTTGCCTGCGGATGGACAGAAGCGGGCTTCATGTTTAGAGGCTTTTTTGGAGTAAAGTTCTCAGCTTTTATTTTTTATTCACTTCTCTGATTCTATGGGGCAGAATGATTCTGATGGTTGAAAGTGATTTATAGGATAAACTCTTAAAATCAGAACAGAAAATCACTTTACAGATTAAAAAAAGCTAATTTTTTCAGCTCACGGTCTTCAGTTCATTTAAAAAATCATTTTACAGATCAGATAACAATCACTTCTCTTAAAAAAATAACGTTTAATTTTGTCTCAGAATCAAAAAGCTGAAGCTACGTGGCTCTCAATCACTGCTGTTGGCACTTGGCACCTTAGCCCGGACCAAGCGGTAGGCCCTCGTCTGTAGCCACTGTCAAAGTGATTCTGCTGCAGCATTTACAAATGGGCTCTGCAAAAGGATTCTAAAAAAGCGCCTTCTTTTCCAAGGTCAGCGGTCAAAGAAAAACGGCCTAGCGACATGCTTAAACCATCGTAGCACGCAACAAAGATTGGATGCGTCGGGCACGTATGCGCTGCTGGAGTACTACCGCATAGTATACGTGACAAGCACAAGTTCCAGGCCGGTCTCCATCCCGTGCGGCGCATGAATCTGGCATTCCACCTCTCAATGGGCCAGTGACGCCAGTCCATGCACAAGGGTGATAGGATGGAGGACCTGAGCCTGGTAATTTGTTTAGACTCGCCCGGTTTCGTCGAACAAGCTTTGCTTCAAACATCCATCGGCGAGACCCGACAAAATTGGAGGACGGTGAAGGGAACTTGAAGCAAAATTTAACATTTGAAATTCCAATGGGGCCCTGCAATCATCCGCCACCACCGGCGTTAGTTAGCAAAAGGTCGCTTTATTTGCTAAGATGCGAAATGTGATCCCCAAACACACCACCAAAGTCCTCATCATTCCACTCCCCTCCACCCGGCCCGATTATTATCAAAAATCAGCTGTACTAAATCCCAGCCTAACAATAATAATCCCACTTCCCACGACCACGAGGCCGCCACGGACCGACACAGGACGGACGCGATCAACACACGCCAACGGGGGACACGGGAGTACGGGACGCACTCCGGCCCTCGAGCGCAGCGGCCTCAATTCCAACCACCCCTGACCTCTTCCTCCCTGCGCTGCCGGCCCCGGCCTCCTTTTGCTCTGACGGCGACCACCCAACGCCTCCCGCTTGCTTCAGATCCCCTCATCCACCTTCCTCCTCCTGCCGGCGCGGGCGGGGGGTCCCGCGGCCGCGCGCTTTAGCCTCCACATATATACCGCCTTCCCCGAGCGACCGCCACCTGATCTCGAATCCCAGTAGCCGTCTCTACTCTCTGATCCCGGCGGGGCCCCCCGTCGAGCTCCTCGGGATCCGCGCCGCCCCGGCGGAATGGAGGTCTTCGGCCCCGTCACGCCCGGTCAGGTACGCACTCGCTGTTCGCGTGCTCGCTGCAAGGGTCGCCGTGTAGCTAAGCTGCGTGCGGTGGCTGTTCACCGTTCAGCGGCTCTGCCGGACCTAGGTGGCCTGGTCAAAATGTTCATACGCTCCTAGTGGGTGCCGCTGCGTGAGCTCGAATTCAGAAAATTTCAAACTCTAGTCACTGCGTTGGTGCGCTTCCGCACGGTCATGGATTTAGTAGTCACCATTAGCAGCACGGATTGATGGTTGTCTGCTGCGGACGCCATTCGAGTGAACATCCCGCTCGAATGAGAAGTTCTGCTCACTGAATTAGCATGTGTAATGTGGCTGGAAGGTTGGAACCAAACAGCATCTGTAATTGAAGCAACTACTCGTTGGTTGGTAGCTTTGTTGTGATGCGTGTGAGACCAAGTTGTCTGGTGGCTGCTGTCACCTAGGGGGTGTCTTAGATTTCAAGTTACTCTTGTTTAGTTAGGTGGCGCTTGAAGGGCAAGTAACTCTACGTTTTGAATAGATCTGCATTCCATTGGTTAAGTTCATTTTTTAGACACTTAATGGTTCTTCCTTTTTTTTTCACCTGAATCTTTGGCATCTTAACTTGCCTCCCGGATAGTAAAAAAGTGTAGTTATTGCTCCTTCATTATTTAAGTTAGAGCTATGTAATTACGCTCCGTGACAAAAGGAATTCAGCTGTTGCTGAGATTAATGAAGAATGGCATTATTTTGCTAGTAGGAATGTTTGGACTGATTTTTTTGCTGAATACTACTAGTTCCCTTCTAGATACATCCCATACTTGCATCACTTACTTGAACCATATGCTAAATCCAATGGCTACTACTGGTAGTCGAGTCATGTTGCTAAATTGGGCAATGGATAATGAATCACCAAAAGAAAAACAGTATTGAAGCCGTTCATTCTACACTTGTCTCTTATCAATGAAATTCAATCTTTGTATGATAGAACTACATACTACTGATGGTTCCCATTGCTCACCACATTTTCTTATAGGTGTCGTTTTTGCTTGGTGTATTCCCTGTTCTCATTGCATGGATCTATTCAGAAATCTTGGAATACCGAAAATCTTCGGCCATTAAAGTGTAAGGCTTTTGCAGAACTACTAAGCATTAAAATAGTTTGTTTGTTTCATGCAGCCTCCGACCCAAGAATTGAAATCAAGCTCGAAAGTCTATCACCCTATTTCCCACTGTCATTGCTTGTTTTATTTTTCAGTCACACCGATTCTAATTTGGAGAAGGAAACTGTTGGAGAAAATGACAAGGCAGTGTTGCTTGAAGGAGGCATGTCAAAATCCCCATCTACAAAGCTTCGGAATCTGTCTACAAAAACTAACCTTATACGGTAATTTGTAGGAATAGAATAAAAGTGATTCATGATTCTAGCTAATACAATTCATGTTGCTGACATCTCATTTTTGTGATTGTAGATTTATAACTATGGATGAATCTTTCCTGCTTGAAAACCGTGCTGTACTAAGAGCAATGTAAGACCCTCTCTCTAATAAGTATGTTCTAAGAATTGTTTATTAATGTTAACAAACCTTAACTGGCTAACTGCCTCTCAGGGCTGAATTAGGTGTTGTTCTAGTTTACTTTTACATTTGTGACCGGACAAACATATTTCCAGAAAGCAAGAAGGTATTGATACTGTCCTGATTTTACAGAGTTTCTCTACATTCCCAGCAGCACATAGTCAAATATATGTATAGGTGCAATTGAGACTTGTTTCCCAAATTGGCATTAGAATGTTTCACCTGCTTTGACAATTTTTTTTTGTTGGATTTTTTACTTCGTGAATGTTTCTCATACTTGTACTACTCTAATGCAAAAAGTGAACTATCATCTCAGTATATGCCTCTTACCAAGCTTAACTGGTAGGTGTCTGTACTCGACTTTGTGAACACCCATTATTGAATTCGCTGGTTTTCTGAAATGTTCTGGGTCAAACATATAATATCCTCGGTCTTTCGGTTAATCACACACAAATCTCTTTTGGTTTCACTGCCTACTGGTTTAACACTTTTTTTTTGTAAAACAAATATGCGATATTTTCTATAAACTGTCTCTAAATGGTACAATTATAATTTCGTGACATATTATATGCTTTTATTGGTTCATTAATAACAGTTTTCTTATCACTGTTTGTTTGTTTCTTAATTTTGCCAGAGCTACAACCGTGATCTGTTTCTGTTTTTGTACATTCTTCTCATCATAGCATCAGCATTGACGTCACTTAAGAAGCACAATGAAAAATCAGCATTTTCAGGGAAATCTATACTTTATCTTAATCGCCATCAAACTGAGGAATGGAAAGGTTGGATGCAGGTTAGTGTTTTGATGCCTCTGCGTTCTACAATTTGTGTCTTCAAGTTTATGTCTCATCAAACAACTTGCCTTCCTTTTCTTTCTATGGTTCAGTCGATGAGTTACCTATTTTAACTTTATAAAAGAAAATTATTTCTTTTGGGAATTGTTTTCTCAGTATTCTGTATGTAGTTGTGCTGCAATTTGCAGAGGACCAAACTTCTATATATTGTTTTTGTTTTGCGTGCCTATTGTATTTTGCAACCATAGAGGCAGTAAAATCTTTAACTATTCAGTTTGCCGTTGCCGTTTACAGGTCCTGTTTTTGATGTACCACTATTTCGCTGCCACGGAAATATACAATGCAATTCGTGTTTTCATTGCTGCTTATGTCTGGATGACTGGATTCGGGAACTTCTCATACTATTACATTAAGAAAGACTTCAGTCTGGCAAGATTTGCTCAGGTTTCAATTCTGATCTCTGGCCCTTTTTGTTATATGCACAAATGAGTTTTCGTGACCTACACTAGGTATCGTATTCTTACTTACAAAACTGATGGGCAGCACTGTACCATTCCATGCAGATGATGTGGAGGCTGAATTTTTTTGTGGCCTTGTGTTGCATTGTCCTTGACAATGATTACATGTTGTATTACATATGCCCGATGCACACATTATTTACACTTATGGTGTATGGTTGCCTTGGTCTGTTTAACAAGTATAACGAGATACCATCAGTGATGTCTATGAAGATTGCTGGTTGCTTCTTGGCGGTGATCTTGATTTGGGAAATTCCTGGTGTATTTGAGCTTTTGTGGACTCCCTTTACGTTTCTTCTGGGTTAGTTATTTCTCATTTCTCTCTATTTTCCATTTTTTTACAGAGTTTATTTTTCATTGTGAAGTCTGGATAGAAATTTTAGTACCTTTTTTTTTTTTGCTTAACGCAGGCTACAGAGATCCAGATCCTAGAAAATCAAACTTGCCCCTCTTGCATGAGTGGCATTTCCGATCTGGCCTTGATCGTTATATATGGATTATCGGAATGATCTATGCCTATTTCCATCCAAATGTGAGTTTGAAGATTATTTTAAAACAGCTTTTTTTTATAAGTTTTGCATATATGAACGAGAAAACTCCTGTCTTAATAACTTTGTCCCTGTACAGAGTCCCATACTCCTCCATTGCTATACACATAGGGTGCATTTAAATCCACTATGATTTCATCTTGTATTTATTCTATCAGTACTAGAATTTGAACACAATCTTTCTGTCCTAAATACTAAACAGGTTGAAAGATGGATGGAGAAGCTTGAAGAATCTGAAACTAAAAGAAGATTGTCAATCAAGGGAGTTATTGTCACTATTTCTGTAGTGGTAAGTAGAATTTTTCATGAGTATGGTCATTTTACGTTACATATGATACAACTGTAATGTTGTCCTGAATAGTATTTTTCTTCCCTCTCTTCAGGTTGGTTATTTGTGGTACGAGTACATTTACAAGCTAGACAAGCTTACTTACAACAAATACCATCCCTACACGTCATGGATTCCTATCACGTGCGTGTGGTCCTAATCAAAATCAAATACATTTGTTTTCAGATATATTTTGGCATCGTTAATGTTAGAACTATTTTTTTACAGTGTGTATATCTCCTTACGTAATTGTACCCAGCAGCTGAGGAGTGCTTCTTTGACTCTTTTTGCGTAAGTATTGTGTGTAATTACCAAATGGTTTGTATGATTTATTTGTAGAGTGCTCATTCTCACTTCGGAGCTTTTAACATGTTTTTTCTACTGCCAGTTGGCTTGGCAAGATTACACTAGAGACCTACATCTCTCAGATCCACATTTGGCTCAGGTACAATGATTACTTTTTGATTAGTATCTATTTGGGTCTATGAAACAATACTTTAAGTAGACATCGTACAATACCTCAATAATATGATCCAGTAATTAGCAGTAACTAACTGGCTGTACATATCGAACTTTTTTTTCTATGAAAATGCAATGTGGGGAGCTCCCTCACAATTTTGCGTAAAAAAAGTAAAAAAAAAAAGTCAGCCTGGTGCACGGAGCTCCTGCTTGTGCATGGTCCTGGGAAGGCTCCGCATTTTGGCTCTTTTGTACGCAGTCTTTTCCTGCATTTCTGCAAGAGGCTGTTTCCAGAACTCGTTACCGCTGCGCCAGGGCTTCCCTTCTTGCATAAAAAAAGTAATTAAAAATATATTATATTTCACGGCTTATAATATTAAAAGTTCAGTAGCACCAAGATGATCCTTTTTGGCTTCTAAAATTTCGTTTATTATATAATTCATTTGCTACTTTTCATGTTTTTCTTGTTATAAAACAAAATTAATAGCTTTGTTACCAATATTAAAGTCTCGACCATGGGGAGACCCCACCCCACCC